>JAZAYU010001432.1:0-47613 GCA_038501625.1 Corbicula japonica
CCCTTGTGGGTCGCACTAAAATGCGGTCCAATTTGCGGACGATATAGAATATCGTTGAAAAGTGCGGACAACATAGACAAAGAAGGGGTGTGAAAACTGCGGACAATATAGAGAATGAAGGATAACTGGTGCGTATAGCTGCTCAATTTTAATAATAAATGATGATTCATATATCATGAAAGTAAATAACACTATATAAAATGTTATATATTTTATTGTTTCCTTTTCCATTTTTATCATAAATAGTATATTATACAGATATTAAATTAGCGCAATTATAAACTAATCAAAATAAATAATGACAGCATAAATATGAAAAACAGCTGCATAAATATGAAAAGAGATAAAACCATGTTATATATAAAATGTGTAATATATTTTATATTTTTCCTTTTCGATTTTTATATTAAATAGTAGAGCTAAATTAAACACATATTTAAATTAGCGAAATGAAATAATCAAAACAAATGACGGCAGGTGAAGAATTATCCTCCCAGATTCACCATAATAAAGATATGCTGTAACAGTTGCATAAATATGAAAAGTAATAACATGTTTGCGGTATTTTTATAAAGATATATAGCCATAATTCAGCTTATCTGTTTAGAACATTTTTATACAGGTATTGGAAAGTGCGGACAATATAGATATATAGCCTTACATGTATTTGAAAACTGCGGACGACAAAGATATATAGCCATAATTCAGCTTATCTGTTTTTAAAAGTGTGGCCGATATAGAACATTGTTATACAGGTATTGGAAAGTGCGGACAATATAGATATATAGCCTTACATGCGTTGAAAAGTGCGGACGACATAGACAAAGAAGGGTTGTGAAAACTGCGGACAATATAGAACAAGAAGAGAAAATATCCCATTATGTTTTATAGAAACTCGATAATGTTTAAAGACATTTGAGTAATAAAATATATTATTATGATAACATGGTATTATTTAAATTGCTCTTTAAATTTAAACCACCCAAAAATGTTTGATATTGATTATAAAAATAAATTATTTCACAGAGTTGTTTGCGGTATTTTTATAAAGATATAGATCTATAGCCATAATTCAGCTTATCTGTTTAGAACATTGTTATACAGATATTGGAAAGTGCGGACAATATAGATATATAGCCTTACATGTATTTGAAAACTGCGGACGACAAAGATAGTTTTAGAACGATGTTCATCTTTTATTTTAATACAACAAATCTTTCTTATTTCAAGGGTCATTGATATTTATTTACTTTCATGATATATAAATCATCATTTATTATTAAAATTTAACAGCTATCCGCACCAGGTATCCTTCATTCTCTATATTGTCCGCATTTTCCAAACCCCTTCTTTGTCTATGTCGTCCGCACTTTTCAACGTTATAGAACATTGTTATACAGGTATTGGAAAGTGCGGACAATATAGATATATAGCCTTATATGTATTTGAAAACTGCGGACGACATAGATATATAGCCATAGTTCAGCTTATCTGTTTAGAACATTGTTATACACGTATTGGAAAGTGCGGACGATATAGATATATAGCCTTATATGTATTTGAAAACTGCGGACGACAAAGATAGTTTTAGAACGCTGTTCATCTTTTATTTTAATACAACAAATCTTTCTTATTTCAAGGGTCATTGATATTTATTTACTTTCATGATATATAAATCATCATTTATTATTAAAATTTAACAGCTATCCGCACCAGGTATCCTTCATTCTCTATATTGTCCGCATTTTCCAAACCCCTTCTTTGTCTATGTCGTCCGCACTTTTCAACGTTATAGAACATTGTTATACAGGTATTGGAAAGTGCGGACAATATAGATATATAGCCCTTTAATGTATTTGAAAACTGCGGACGACATAGATATATAGCCATAGTTCAGCTTATCTGTTTAGAACATTGTTATACACGTATTGGAAAGTGCGGACGATATAGATATATAGCCTTATATGTATTTGAAAACTGCGGACGACAAAGATAGTTTTAGAACGATGTTCATCTTTTATTTTAATACAACAAATCTTTCTTATTTCAAGGGTCATTGATATTTATTTACTTTCATGATATATGAATCATCATTTATTATTAAAATTTAACAGCTATCCGCACCAGGTATCCTTCATTCTCTATATTGTCCGCATTTTCCAAACCCCTTCTTTGTCTATGTCGTCCGCACTTTTCAACGTTATAGAACATTGTTATACAGGTATTGGAAAGTGCGGACAATATAGATATATGTATTTGAAAACTGCGGACGACAAAGATAAATAGCCATAGTTCAGCTTATCTGTTTAGAACATTGTTATACACGTATTGGAAATGGCGGACGATATAGATATATAGTCTTATATGTATTTGAAAACTGCGGACTACAAAGATATATAGCCATAATTCAGCTTATCTGTTTTTAAAAGTGCGGCCGATATAGAACATTGTTATATAGGTATTGGAAAGTGCGGACAATATAGATATATAGCCTTATATGTATTTGAAAACTGCGGACGACATAGATATATAGCCATAATTCAGCTTATCTGTTTTTAAAAGTGCGGCCGATATAGAACATTGTTAAGCAGGTATTTGAAAAATGCGGACGACAAAGATATATAACCATAATTCAGCTTATTTTTAAAAAAAATGCGAACTAAACATTTTTTATACAGGTATTGGAAAGTGCGGACGATATAGATATATAGCCTTACATGTATTTGAAAACTGCGGACGACAAAAATAGTTTTAGAACGCTGTTCATCTTTTATTTTAATACAACAAATCTTTCTTAATTCAAGGGTTTGGATTTATGATTTGTACATCACATTAATAAAGGGAAATACGACATCTATTGTTACATGAAATAAACACCTGTTTTAAAATACATTGCGTGCCCCCACGGGAAATGCTAATCTCAATAGGTGTGATAAACAGCGTTATCTTAATGACACTTACACACTTATAAAGTTGTAAACTAACAATTTAGTGACCAACTGACAATAAACTTCAAGCGATATCAAATGATATCGAAAGTATATAAATGTATGAATATAATTATATTCTAACATGTCTAAGATGTTTATCTAACCAATTTAAATTACAGACTATCCTTATCAAAGTTTGAGTAGTATATAAATTAAATACTTCACTTACCGATTTCTGTGCAAGTAGCTCATAGGTCAAGACTTTCGTCGAAAAAATCCCGCACGGTATATCCTGGGTATGAAAAGACAGGGCACAAAGTAAAATTGTCCAAGTATTTCACCTGAGAATGTCCAACAACTAATGCCATTATTTATAATTATATAACAAAATTGAACACACACTGAAAATATCTAAGAATGTCACACAAAATTAATATAAAGTTTGAAAAGCACATAAAATACACAGAATAAAATCCTATAACTGAATAGTATTTTTGCAATAACTATTAAGCGTTTATTGGAATAATTTTGCATTGACACAACGTACGGTTTTATATCCACCTGAATAACTCATATATCACACTTTAAAAAACCTGAAATTTATACTAATAGTATCTAAATAATAACATTAAAGGAAATTAAGAAATTACTTAGCCAACTTCTTCAAACTGCATAAAACACAAACTTTTCATGTTGCTTTGATCGGTGTTTTTTTCACATATTGAAATTTGTATACATGATAATTAATGCCTTAATTGTATTAAATAAGCTGTGAATAATATAATTAATGCATAAAAATACCGCAAACAACTCTGTGAAATAATTTATTTTTATAATCAATATCAAAATATCAAACATTTATTGCGTGATTTAAATATAAAGAGCAATTTAAACAATACCATGTTATCATAATAATATATTTAATTACTCAAATGTCTTAAAACATTATCGAGTTTCTATAAAACATAATGGGATATTTTCTCTTCTTGTTCTATATTGTCCGCAGTTTTCACAACCCTTCTTTGTCTATGTCGTCCGCACTTTTCAACGCTTTCTATATCGTCCGCAAATTGGACCGCAGTTTAGAACTAGCCTCTGAAAATTCGTGTCCCGACTGTATAAGCCAGTAAAGTGTAATAAGAACACCTCTATTTTGTAAAGCCCAAATGCAAACACAGCTTTTAAAAGATCAGCATCTCAACAAATATTTCACTTATCTTACCAAATCTGGTATGGATCGAAAATTTAATCATTCCTCTGTTAAATTCTGCCGATCATTAGCTGGGAAATGAAGAAGATAACATTCATTTTTTCATTTTACTGATGCATACTTAAACATATGTCCGAGGTAAAGAGTTTTGTTACAAAGCAGTATATGCATGAACTCTGATTGGACAACCTATTATGTAAGAAACTATAGCCGTGGAGTCTTAACGTGTCACATTCTTGCACCGGTTCGATCAAATTTTAAATATATTAAATAGGTTAATTCTCTGTTTAAGGTAATTCATACCCCAGACAGTACAGTTATCTTAATGATGAGCTGTGAAAATTAAATTATCATTTTTTCAACAATTTCCGGACAAATCGTTATTATATTGTTACAAACAGATGAATATTGATAATAACAGGAGACAATTGTTGAAAAAAATGAATTTTGTTAGAAAAGTAATAAAATGTGGTACCTGCTATGTTGTCTAATCCGGGTGTCAAAATAAAGCATTTTCCACTGAAATAAATCCAAAACAATTAATTACAATATCCAGTTGAATGTTCCATCTAGGGCCAACCAGTGTTACTTTTTCAAAATAACTTTTTAAACATTGACTATTATGAATTTCAAAACACTGCACAAATACCATCACACAAGATTTACATTGTTATACATGAAGAGATTAAACTGTCCTACAGGTAAACACAAGTGGGCATGATTTGCATGCTTTTTGCATGGGTGAGTGACCTCATGGGACAAAGGATGATGTGTTTGGATTTTGATTTATAAGAGCAATATTTTCAAGTTATTTTGAAAAAGTGCTTTATTTTGACACCCGGATTAGACAACATAGCAGGTACCACATTTTATTACTTTTCTTACAAAATTCATTTTTTTCAACAATTGTCTCCTGTTATTATCAATATTCATCTGTTTGTAACAATATAATAACAGTTTGTTTGGAAATTGTTGAAAAAATGATAATTTAATTTTCACAGCTCATCATGAGTGCAACTGTACTAACTGGGGGTATGAAATACCTTAAATCCTGTCCTAAGCTAAGTGTTTTCCATATACTTATAATGAATCACATATTTTAACTCTTTTTGAATTAAGCATTTCAGGTATTGAAGCCATCAAAGTTGGCGACACAGATTTTTGTTGCTGGAATATAGACATAGAAGGAAAATTTTCTGCATGAATTTGAATGGTACATATACCAAAGTTGTGTGCGAAGAACAACCATCATACATATAGAAAAGCACAATTATTTGGGCTATAAGAGTCTGTATTCAGTGTATTGCCAACTTTAATTGTTTCAAATATTCTTTTAACCCAATCAGTCTTAAAAAGATTAAATGTACATACCTCAGAAAGCTCCATGGTAGGTGCAACAAGTTTGGAATATTTATCAGGGATCACGAATCAAGGCGATTCGGGCGAAGAAGGCGCCCAGACTGGCCTGACTTCGCTTTATGTGCATAGAAAAGAGAAGTTCACTTGGCCCTCGATTTCCTGTTGAATTTGCCTGAGGGAACAATCAAACACCTGCCAATAATTCCCCAAATGTTCACTTACTCAATTATAAACATTGACAAACACGTGTCGTAAACAAATTCAACGTGATTACCTAATCAATCTTCACAAAATGAGATTTTTATTGGCTGGTGTATACAGAATAAACCAATAAAATCGCTCGTTAGTCTTCAGCATTTTCTTATTGTAAATGACATAAGCAATTATGATGTCAGTTACCCCCCCCCCCCCCCCCCCCCCCCCCCCCCCCCCCCCGATGTTGAAAATGACAGCTTGTTAATTTGACAGTTAATTGCGAGTTTTATGGCACTTTGAGAACCTGTACAAGGTGATAATTGGATTAAGATGACTGTCTATGATATGATCAGACTGGGAGAAATTAATAATGCAATGGACCTTTTGTGTGATTTGTTTGCTGATTGAATGAAGACATCTCCAGATGATGTCGGCTAGTAAAATACAGATAGGTGAGTATTGATTTTTACGAGAAAATATGACAAAATAATCACACAGGAGTAATTTTAATTATAAAAACCTTATAATTCCCCTAAAACACCAAAATACTTTCAGGAAAAATGACAGACTGAATTTCCATGTGTGAATTATGATGCTAAAATAAAATAAATGAATTGTGATTTGTGTCTGATAGTCAGGCCTCCAATATATTTACATCTGGTATTTTTTTATATTGTAGAACACAAGACCTCTGTTGAAGATGCAAGTTCCAGCAACAGATGCAGACTGCTAGACAAGTTTCAGTGGAAAAAAGTGGGGTTGCTGTCCAAAGTGCCAAGGCAAATTTACTTTTTCTGCCACAGGAATACCTTGCCATATTTATTATTCAAATTTTATTGTCATTTTTTGTAGAATAAACTAGATTAAATAATCAGTATTGTTGTTTTATAATAATATGTATGGGTGTATAAGAGAAAATAAGACCTATTTGGTTAAAACCCGACTGACCGCGTTGGTCACTTCTCCCTGTTTCTGAAAACTTCTCCCTAAATTTCCAGGAGAGGGAAGTCACTTCTCCCTAAAATTCGCTCCTAGCTTAATCCCTGTTTATGACTCATTTTATTGAAATCTTAAAGAATATTTATGTTTTATAACACATTAAGATACCAATGTTGAAATTTTCATGTGGCATTGGAAAAAAAAGAATTTAAATCAGTATGTAAAATGGGTATGTGCTTGGAGTTGGTTACTGAGCAGACCTGGGGTGATTACTTGGGAAAATGTAATGATTAAATTACAATTACTTACAATACTGAGACTACAGTAGACTGAGCTACATAGGCTTAAAATTACTTTTTATTAATGATATAAAAATGTTTATGTAAGTTTTTGCATTAATTGTTAGAACTTATACTGCAACAGACAGAAACACAAAAAAGATCTAAGAGTGATACATTCATTAACCCTTTCCTCCGTACGCATTTTTACGCATGTTGGACCAGTGTAGATCCAGATCAGCCAGCACATTCCTGCCGTCTGATCAGGATCTGCTCTGGTCGCATTTTAGTCAGAGATAACAAATAAAAAAAGTGAACAGTTTTGAGTACTTATCGGACGGCACGAATCTGCCAGCTGATCTGGATCTAAACTGTTTGCCCTAGCAATTAAGGTGTATCTATGCCTGACTGAAAGAGATGCAAAAGAGGTTGGTTTATTATGCGTTCTGTTGAGCAGTCCAACGTTAACAAATTCTTTAATGCCTTTTTTTATTCTTTTATAGTCTTAAATCTTATGAACCACTTTTAATATAATGACACAAAAGGTACTGGAATAAAATTGGTTTATGAATTTTGGCACCAAAACCTGGAGCTGTATACACGTCAGGGATTCTAAAATCGTCGGCAGATCGGTCATTGACCGATTTTCGGTAAAAATGACCGATTGAAATTTCAAAATTGGTAAGAAAAATCGGTCATGAAAATTTCAAAGTCAGCATAAGTTTTCCATTAGTGGCCCATAACTTGTTAAGGAAATTACCTACATGTACATTTTTTCACGCTTAATCCGCTATAAACCTGTCAATTACCGACTGCACAACTCTGCTACCATGACTACAGTCACTACACGCCGCTAGAATAGCCTGCGGCATAGATGAAACGGGAAATGGTCGGTCTCATTTTAACAACGGACGAGTTCATTTAATTTGCAATTGAACTGCGGCTAGTCAAAGGCGGGTAATTAACGAACTATATGCTTGATATCTGAATTAAAAGACTTAGTATTTGTGATTGTCATAATTTACGAAAACAATATAACAGTTTGCAATTAAAGACAGATGAGTTTGTTCGATGTGCGTTTACAATCCTAATTGACCGACGACGGAATAAAATAAAAAGGACGTTTAAAATTGCTGTTACTCAAATTTTAAGAAACGTATATAATGCAGATTTTACTAAAAATTTTGCCTTTCACAAAAAAATTGACTACTTTGTGAATTCCCGTAGTGATTAGCACAGCACAACGCATTTTCCTTACGAGTGACGTAAACGGTGCATATGTAACTTTTTACTTTTGGTTTCGTTTTTAGCTTACGATTTATTCAGACTTTGATGACGGTAAAATGTTATTTTGTGTGGAAAATTATTAAATAAAGATCGAACAATTATCGGCGTCGGTGTGATTGCGGATGATATTGAGGGGGGGGGGGAAGGGGGATAATTTTGGCTGGGGTGGGTGGGGGTCGGTCGTAATGGCGGGAATTTCGGCGGCAAATGTCCGATTGGGTTTTGGAAATTTTAGAATCCCTGATACACGTGTAGTCAGAACATTCTATACTTTCTACACATTTCTTAGAGCTTGAACTTTTTAAGTATATGTAAATATTTTTTTTATCAACATAAGTGGGTGGAACAATATAACCTTAGATTAAGATACCCTATTTTCTTCTTAAATATCACTATTTATGTCTTTGTCATTACACATGTTTATGACATTTGCGTGTCAAGCATTGTTTTTGCTAATAAACAAATTAATGAATACTTTCATTAAACAATGCAATTTTTCATTATCTATTGGTTTTTGCCTCAATAAATATATCAAAATTATATATCTATACACACTGCAATCTTATGTATGTTTCCAATGCATACTCGCTAATTTGATAACACAGGAAAGTGTCATCTCTGCCTGCAAGCCATTAAATAAACATACAGTATGTTAACAGGGTTACAGGCAAAGTGTTTGACATTTAATCATGCATTAGAGTACAGTTTAAAAGAACCAGGGTGCAGTGCCCATGCTAGGCATCTTTGGCAGAAGTTTTTCCTCTGTCCATTTCATGTATGTAGTGTTACTGTTTTCAGTCCTGATGGAGTAAAGATCAGGAGCAAGCCTCATCTTTCAAGATACCTCGGTGAAGCCTTCGACCTTAGCGCTTTTGATTTCAGGTCTGGAAAAATCATAAGCAGTTCTCTCAGAAAAAGTAAGCGCCACAAAGGATCTTCATATGATTATGCAAGAGGTTTGTGTGTTGTGCTTGTTTTGTTTAGTTAATATTTTGTTATCCCCCGCCGATGAAATCGGGAGGGGGATATTGTTTTGGCGTTGTCCGTCCGCCACGGTGTCACGGTACCGTCCGAATTTCGTTTCCGGGCTATTTCTCTGCAACCACTGGATGGATTTCAACGAAACTCTGTGGGAAGTATCAGTACCAAGAGGAGATGCGCATATCGTCGTCTTGTTCCGGTCAGACGATTTAACACAGAGTTATGGCCCTTTGATAACTTATGCATTATGTATATAGGGCAGTATTCGTTTCCGGGCTATTTCTCTGCAACCACTGGATGGATTTCAACGAAACTCTGTGGGAAGTATCAGTACTGAGAGGAGATGCGCATATCATCGTCTTGTTCTGGTCAGACCATTTAACACAGAGTTATGGCCCTTTGATAACTTATGCATTATGTATATAGGGCAGTATTCGTTTCTGCGCTATTTCTTTGCAACTACTGAATGGATTTCAACGAAACTCTGTAGGAAGTATCAGTACCAAGAGGAGATGTGCATATCGTCGTCTTGTTCGGGTCAGACCATTTAACACAGAGTTATGGCCCTTTGATAACCTATGCATTATGTATATAGGGCAGTATTCGTTTCCACATTATTTCTCTGCAACTACTGAATGGATTTCAATGAAACTTGCTGCAAACTATCTATACCAAGAGGAGATGCTCATATCGTTGTCTTGTTTCGGTCAGACCATTTAACACAGAGTTATGGCCCTTTGATAACTTATGCATTATGTATATAGGGCAGTATTCGTTTCCGAGCTATTTCTCTTCAACCACTGGATGGATTTCAACGAATCTTTCTGAGAACCATCAATACCAAGAGGAGATGCGCATATCGTTGTCTTGTTCCAGTCAGACCATTTAACACAGAGTTATTGCCGTTTGATAACTTATGCATTATGCATATAGAGCAGTGTTCGTTTCCGCGCTATTTCTCTGCAACTACTGAATGGATTTCAATGAAACTTGCTGAAAACCATCTATACAAAGAGGAGTTGCGCATATCTTTGTCTTGTTTCGGTCAGACCATTTAACACAGAGTTATTGCCCTTCATTAACTTTTGCATTATGCATATAGAGCAGTATTTGTTCCGCGCTATTTCTCTGTAACTAGCGGATGGGTTTCAATGAAACTTGCTGAAAACCATCTATACCAAGAGGAGATGCGCATATCATTGTCTTGTTTCGGTCAGATCATTTAACACAGAGTTATTGCCCTTTGATTACTTATGCATTATGCATATAGAGCAGTATTCGTTTCCGCGCTATTTCTCTGTAACTAGCGGATGGGTTTCAATGAATCTTTCTGAGAACCATTAATACCAAGAGGAGATGGGCATATTGTTGTTTTGTTCCAGTCAGACTGTTGAACACAGAGTTATGGCCCTTTGATAACTTATGCATTATGCATATATAGCAGTATTCATTTCCATGCTATTGCTCTGCAACTACTGAATGGATTTCAATGAAACTTTCTGGAAAACATCAATACCAAGAAGAGATGCGCATGTCATGGTCTTGTTCCAGTCAGACTGTTTAACACAGAGTTATTGCCCTTTGATAACTTATGCATTATGCATATATAGCAGTATTTATTTCCGCGCTATTTCTCTGCAACTTTTGGATGGATTTCAATGAAACTTTCTTGAAACCATCTATACCAAGAGGAAATGTGCATATCATCCCGTTTTTCCTGTCAGACTATTTAACACAGTTATGGCCCTTTGATAACTTATGCATTATGCATATTATAGAACAGTATTCTTTTCCTCTATTTCTCTGCAACTACTGGATGGATTTCAATTAATCTTTCTGAGAACCATCAATACCAAGAAGAGATGTGTATATTGTTGTCTTGTTCCAGTCAGACTGTGTAACACAGAGTTATTGCCCTTTGATGACTTATGCATAATAGAGCAGTATTTGTTTCCGCTCTATTTCTTTTCAACTTCTCGATGGATTGAAATGAAACTTTCTGGGAAACATCAATACTGAGACGAGATGCCCATTTTGTCATCTTGTTCCGGTCAGACTGTTTAACACAGAGTTATTGCCCTTTGATAACTTATACCTTATGCAAATAGAGCAGAATTTGTTTCCACGCTATTTCTCTGCAACTACTGGATGGATTTTAATGAAACTTTCTGGGAACCATCAATACCAAGAGGAGACGCACATATTGTCATCTTGTTTCAGTCAGATCCTTTAACACAGAGTTATAGCCCTTTGATAAGTTATGCATTTTGCTTGTAGAGCAGTATTTGTTTCCTTGCTATTTCTCAGCAGGAATCTATTGAAACCATCAATACCAAGACAAGATGCCCATATTGTTGTCCTGTTCTGGTCTGACCGTTTAACACAGAGTTATGGCCCTTTGATAAGTTATGCACTATGCATATAGAGTAGTATTCGTTTATATGCTACTTCTATGCAACTTTTGCATAGATTTCATTTAAATACAGCACTATATTTTTACTACTGCATTCTTCATTTCAACAACTTGAAGACTTTATGTCTCATTTTTATATTCTGGTGAGCTGCCCAACCCTTTTCACCATCTGAAGTTTTTTTTCACCTTTTTTGCCATCCATAATAAATATCTAATTAAAGCCCTATGACTTCAGCTGTTGTGTTAGTAATAACCAGTACTCGGCGGGGGATATAAATTCAACGAATTTGCTTGTTTTACCTTAATTTAAGTGACACAAATAAAAAGGATTTATTTTGAATCAAATCATTTAGATGTAGGTAAAAAAAGTCTTTTACAATGCTTAACATGATCTCATTCTTGCCATGAGAAGAATAGTATTAAAAAAAACTACTTGAACTATGATTGAAACAACAAGTTCTGGTGCACAGACATGACATGTCCATGTATATAACTCTTTGCTCCATGGATACAGCTTATATGCCATGTGTGAACAGTGTAGATCCAGATCAGCAATGTGATGTGCAATCAGTGAAGTTAGATCTGGGTCTACAGTGTTATTCTTGCTTTTTTGATGCCAATATGGAACCAAATTAAGACCCTATTCCCAATGCTTAAATACATACTTTTTTCCTTAGAATTGAATTTAATTCCCAATTTTTCTGTTTAGAAAAATGAGAATGAAAATTTCAGGAAATGTGAGTAATATTAAATCAATGTTTTTTTATCATTAAAAAATCAGCTATCAAATTAACTAAATTTTTATTCATCTTTTGTTTTTTTTTCGAAAATTTATATGAATGAATGATTTCACAATTTTAACTAAGAGCAACACTTCTCTATTCCAAAACACTCAGGGCCCCATTCCAAAATAGTGGGAAAAACACTGGTCTACATGGTTAGCTGATATTCTGGTATTTATAACCTAATTAATCTAAAAGGGAAAATTGTATGTGGATGTACAGGGTGATCTAGAACTAACTGGACACACATGGGACATTAGGTGTATCATTGAAGTTTAGTGTTCAAACAAATAGGACAACAGTTCTAAAAGCTTTTACCTACACATTATTTTAACTTGTCTTGATAGTTTTAATTTGTGAAGTTTGAAGATTTTGTTCTTCTTTTAGTATGAGAAATAAACATTATATCAGATAAATACTGCCTTAGTTTTTTAGATTATAAATTGTTTTAGTTTATTAATGTGCCTTTGTTTTTTGGAATGCCTTTTCATGCCTTGGCTGTTAGCTTAGCTTTATGTCAGTTGCACACTCGGTTATTGCCTGCTAAATTTGTCACATAATTAAAACATACTGTTGCATGAGAGGATGATAATAAAATTAAAAATGCAGAAAATCTTCCAATTTTGAAAAGGGAAGTCAGTTATAACTCTTTATTTCCAAATTGTCCTTAATCAAGAAAAATACAGAATTTTCGTGTCGCCCTTTCGAAGAAAAGGCAATACATAGGGATGGCTAGGTTGATCCATCTGTCCATCTTTGGCTATAACATTGCTGTTTCACAATATTTCTTCATCAAACTTTCAAATGACAACAGACTTGTGATGATACCACATTCTTTAGGTCAAGGTCTTATTTGATGGATTTATGTCCCTTTTCGTACTTCAACATGAAAACTTAACGTTGGCTATAACTTTAACATTTCTCAATAATTCTTTATCAAACTTCCAAATTATTTTGCTTATGACAAAATGCTCGTGATGATACCACATTCTTTAGGTCAAGGTCACATTTGATGGAGTTATCCCCCCTTTGTACTTGGATTTTTACACCAAAAACTTTATGTTCACTATAACTTTCCCATTTCTTAATATTTCTTTATCAAACTTTTAAATTATAGTGCTTATGACAACATACTCATGATGATGCCAAGTTCTTTAGTTCAAGATAGAATTGTGCCCCTTTTTGTACTTGCATTTTTATTCCGACATAGTGCCAGAGGGCTACACAAGTGTTTAACTAAACACCCATTCTGTTTTAGAACTTAAATATCTTTCATGTTGTTTTATGAGATATATCAACTATTGATAGAGGTTGCAAAGTTGTTTGATCTTCCTTGAATATGTCATCTTAGTACATTAAAATTGAACTCCCCTGTTATTTGTATTAAGTCCAAAACAATGTTTTTTATAACAGGGATGCGCCAGGATGCTAATTTGGCTTTGCCTATTCGTCAAACAGCATCAATATTCAAGCAGCCAGTGACCGTGATCAAAAACCATCCAGACAGTGTGACCAAGACAGATCTAAAACACGGGCCTCAGGAGCCACCTAGGCAGGTAAGTTATTTATGTAAGACTTGAACATCAGCTGATATATTTTTACTGCATAATAATAGTTGTTGGTCAGTTATCTACAGAAATATTATTTTTGTTGTGCCCACATGTGGTGAGCTAAACTTAGTTGTCACAATGGCAGTTTTGACATATGTTCATACCTTAGTGCATGCTTCCATTAGTGTGTGTGTCCATCTTTCCAGATATTTCTGGATCATAACTTTGACAAGCATTCAGCAATCTAGTTAATATTTAGCATGAATGTTAACCTTAGTGAGTCAAAGTGTCACAGGAACACTAAGTTCCCATCTCAATGGCCAAGGTCAAAGTTGCAGGTCAAATATCATGTCAGATTTTGTCGGGTCAAAAATATTGATAGTCATTGTCAATTTGAACAATTTTTAGCTCACCTGAGCCATAGGCTCATGGTGAGCTATTGTGACCCTCTTTGTTCGGCGTCCGTGTCTGTCAACAATTTCCTTTAAACAACATCTCCTCTGAAACCACTTGATGGATTTTAACCAAATTTTTCCTGAAGCATCCTGGCACTGATGTCTACAAAAGTTGTTCAAATCATGACCACAGGGTCAAGATCAAGGTCAATGCTGCTAAAAATAGAAATTCAGTCTTTGCTCAATTACTTGAGTTTGCTTAGGGTTATTGACTCCAAACTTGGTGTATAGGTAGCTTATATCAAAAGGCAGCTTGGGGTTGCCACCCAGGTGTCTGTGGTCAAGGTCAAGGTCACTGTTGCTAAAAATAGAAATTCAGTCTTTGCTCAATTACTTGAGTTTGGTTAGGCCTATTGACTCCAAACTTGGTGTATGGGTAGCTTATATCAAAAGGCAGCTTGGGGTTGCTACCCAGTTGTCTGTGATCAAGATCAAGGTCACTGTTGCTAAAAATAGAAATTCAGTTTCCGCTTAATAACTTGAGTTTGCTTTGGCAAATTGACTCCAAACTTGATATATGGGTAGCTTATATCAAAAGGCAGCTTGGGGTTGTTACCCAGGTGTCTGTGATTAAGGTCAAGGTCACTGTTACTAAAAATAGAAATTCAGTTTCTACTTAATTACTTGAGATTGCTTTGGCCTATTGACTCCAAACTTAGTATATGGATAGCTTATATCTAGAGGCAGCTTGGGATTGCTACCCAGGTGTCTGTGATCGAGATCAAGGTCACCGTTGCTAAAAATAGAAATTCAGTTTTTACTTAATTGCTTGAGTTTGCTTTGGCAAATTGACTCCAAACATGGTGTATGGGTAGCTTAAATTAAGAGGCAACTTCGGAAAGCTACCTACTTGTCTGTGATCAAGGTCAAGGTCACTGTTGCTAAAAATAGAAATTAAGTTTCCACTTAATAACTTGAGTTTGCTTTGGTTTTTTGACTCCACACTTGGTGTATGAGTAGCTTATATCAAGAGGCAGCTTTGGATTGCTACCCAGTTGTCTCTGATCAAGGTTAAGGTCACTGTTGCTAAAAATAGAAATTCAGTTTCCACTTAATAACTTGAGTTTGCTTTGGCATATTGACTCCAAACTTGGTATATGGGTAGCTTATAACAAGAGACAAATTGGGATTGCTACCCACGTGTCTGTGATCAAGGTCAAGGTCACTGTTGCTAAAAATAAAAATTCAGTTTCTGGTTAATAACTTGAATTTCATACTCAGGTGAGCGATTCAGGGCCATCATGGCCTTCTTGTTATATTTGGCTTGAATGTTAACACAGTGAGATGGAATGTCATGTGCAAACCCTAGTTCCCTAGAATCATTCCTGTCAAGTTTCATTATAACATTAACACGATAGACATTGTTTGGAGGTTCTATTTTTTTTTCATCTTATGCAGCTATTTTATGCAACCTTTTTTGGAAAGTTCAATTGAAGTTGGCTTAGTTGTTTAAGTAAAAAAGTTTACACATCAACAACAGAAAAAACCCATTAGCTTGCTGGCTTACAGGAGGAATAGCTTAAAGTAAATTACAGACATGGCTTGTTTTTGTTTACACAAGTATTTGAAAATTGTTGTTTTATGTTTCAGTTATTTTGGGAGAAGCGCTTGCAAGGATTGAAGGCATGTGACAGTACAATGGAACTGATACAAAGTTTAGAACTACCCAAAAATGTACAAGGTGAGACCAAAATCTGTTTGTTGCTTGATGGTTTTCTTATTATGCCCCCCTTCGAAGAAGCGGGGGTATATTGCTTTGCACATGTCGGTCGGTCGGTCGGTATGTCGGTCGGTATGTCGGTCGGTATGTCGGTCCGTAGACCACATCTTGTCCGATCAATAACTAGACAACGCTTTGTGATACAGTCCTTATATTTGGTGTGGAGGTTGGTCATGACCAGTAGAAGACCCCTATTGATTTTGGGGTCAGTAGGTCAAAGGTCAAGGTCACAGTGGCCTTGACCACAAAAACGTTGTCCGATCAATAACTAGACAACGCTTTGTGATACAGTCCTCATATTTGGTGTGGAGGTTGGTCATGACCAGTAGAAGACCCCTATTGATTTTGGGGTCAGTAGGTCAAAGGTCAAGATCACAGTGGCCTTGACCACAAAAACCTTGTCCGATCAATAACTAGACAACGCTTTGTGATACAGTCCTCATATTTGGTGTGGAGGTTGGTCATGACCAGTAGAAGACCCCTATTGATTTTGGGGTCAGTAGGTCAAAGGTCAAGGTCACAGTGGCCTTGACCACAAAAACCTTGTCCGATCAATAACTAGACAACGCTTTGTGATACAGTCCTCATATTTGGTGTGGAGGTTGGTCATGACCAGTAGAAGACCCCTATTGATTTTGGGGTCAGTAGGTCAAAGGTCAAGGTCACAGTGGCCTTTGCATACAAAAATGTTTTCCGATCAATAACTAGACAACGCTTTGTGGTACAGTCCTCATATTTGGTGTGGAGGTTGGTCATGACCAGTAGAAGACCCCTATTGATTTTGGGGTCAGTAGGTCAAAGGTCAAGGTCACAGTGGCCTTGACCACAAAAACCTTGTCCGATCAATAACTAGACAACGCTTTGTGATACAGTCCTCATATTTGGTGTGGAGGTTGGTCATGACCAGTAGAAGACCCCTATTGAATTTGGGGTCAGTAGGTCAAAGGTCAAGGTCACAGTGGCCTTGACCACAAAAACCTTGTCCGATCAATAACTAGACAACGCTTTGTGATACAGTCCTCATATTTGGTGTGGAGGTTGGTCATGACCAGTAGAAGAACCCTATTGATTTTAGGATCAGTAGGTCAAAGGTCAAGGTCACAGTGGCCTTTGCATACAAAAACGTTTTCCGATCAATAACTAGACAACGCTTTGTGATACAGTCCTCATATTTGGTGTGGAGGTTGGTCATGACCAGTAGAAGAACCCTATTGATTTTAGGATCAGTAGGTCAAAGGTCAAGGTCACAGTGGCCTTTGCATACAAAAACGTTGTCCGATCAATAACTAGACAACGCTTTGTGATACAGACCTCATATTTGGTGTGGAAGTTGGTCGTGACCAGTAGAAGACCCCTATTGGTTTTGGGGTCAGTAGGTCAAAGGTCAAGGTCACGGTGGCCTTGACAACAAAAAACCTTGTTCGATCAATAACTAGACAACGTTTTTATGTTTATTTGTATAATAAAATAAAATACTTCTCAGTGTAAAGTTGTGATTATTTTTCCCCATGACAATTTCAAGTAAAGATATATATTAATGATCCATAACATTAATTTTAAACTATTTCAATATATGCCGTGTCATAAATAGGCACTGATTATCACTCACTTGTGTTTATTAAATGCTTTGGTTTCGTATGGATGGTCACTAAAGCCTGCACATTACCGGAATTGACATAACACTAGAGCTACTATATCTCCGCCAATAGCCAATATTTGATTTAAATTACAATAAAATCCTTTGTGTTAGACTAGGTTAATCTACACGCGCTTATGTTTGTCGAGGTAAATGTAATCCTCTCATTGGATGACCTGGTTATTGATATATAGGAGTTCCACCGTCTTGTAAATTGCTTTCATGACTGGTACCCTTCATTGCTAAAGCTTACAAAAGTCTCTAAATTTCCAAAAATTTAAATTCAATGCTAATAGATATCACTTGCACGTCAGGGGGGGCATTTGTGTTTGACAAACACCTCTTGTTTCTTTCAGAGATAATACAGTGAACAATCAATAGTTTTTAATCCCCAGCTGACTACCTTGACTAACAGTTTAGAGTTCTTTGGTTATGGCATTTTGGTTTTGTTGGAAAAAATTAAAACATTAATGAAAATTTTGTAAAATTGTCTAAACCCTTTATACTTGAAAACAGCTGAAATCTCAATTGTGGCCTTAGCTGAATAGGGCCCAAGATCATAAAACTAAGTTCGAGATCATTCTCAAATCTCAAGGATCTGATGGGCTGAAATGGCGACTTGTCGACATTTCAGCCAATCAGATGCTTGAGATTTGAGACTGATCTCCAGATTAAGTTTTATGATCTTGGGCACATGATCTTCTCTGTTTGCTTTTAGATATTTTAGGTTATTTTTGACCTGATTAAGTGAATAGTATAGATTCAGATCACACTGCACTGATGTGCAGGCTGGTCTGGATCTACCGGGTTACCCATTTGATAAAGGCATACCTTAAAGGTATGGGTTAAAGGTGACAAAACACAATTTGTCTTTTCCAAAAAGGAGTTTTAATGTATAATAACTGTTTCTATTTTGTTTGCAGGTATTGGCCCAGAACTGACAACAGAAAGCATTTTACAGAGTATCTCTGCGGCATTACATCTTGGTACTGTACCGATAATAGGACAGCATACCAACAAGAATACCGTTCAGAAGAACCCAGGAGTACACATGGATGTTAACCAGCCACATATTCACGTAGCTTAAACATTTCTCATATTGTTATTGTACAATTTAAGAACCATCTTTTGATCCCCCAAACCTTATAAAGTTTTTATGGTTGCAATTATAATTTCAGCAGTCAATTTACAAATTTTCACATTAATGAATATTTAATATCTATTCATGCTATCTAAATTGTTTTAGATTTCTATTCAACAATCTATTACAAAAGGAGACGATATGACATCAGGGACAGTGTGACATACAGTACTGGAACAGTCAGACATACAGTGCAGATGTACAGTGCAGAGACACGCAGGTAGACAATAAGGGACAGATAGACATACAGTACAGGAACAGTCAGACATACAGTGCAGGGACAGGCAGATAAAAAGTAAGGGACAGATTGACATACAGTACTGGAACAGTCAGACATACAGTGCAGATGTACAGTGCAGGGACAGGCAGGTAGACAATAAGTAACAGAGAGACATACAGTACTGGAACAGTCAGACATACAGTGCAGATGTACAGTGCAGGGTCAGGCAGGTAGACTACAGGGGACAGACATACAGTACTGGAACAGTCAGACATACAGTGCAGATGTACTGTGCAGGGACAGGCAGGTAGACTGTAAGGGACAGACATACAGTACTAGAACAGTCAGACATTCAGTGCAGATGTACAGTGCAGGGTCAGGCAGGTAGACTACAGGGGACAGACATACAGTACTGGAACAGTCAGACATACAGTGCAGATGTACTGTGCAGGGACAGGCAGGTAGACTGTAAGGGACAGACATACAGCACTAGAACATCAGGGACAGTGTGACATACAGTACTGGAACAGTCAGACATACAGTGCAGATGTACAGTGCAGAGACACGCAGGTAGACAATAAGGGACAGATAGACATACAGTACAGGAACAGTCAGACATACAGTGCAGGGACAGGCAGATAAAAAGTAAGGGACAGATTGACATACAGTACTGGAACAGTCAGACATACAGTGCAGATGTACAGTGCAGGGACAGGCAGGTAGACAATAAGTAACAGAGAGACATACAGTACTGGAACAGTCAGACATACAGTGCAGATGTACAGTGCAGGGTCAGGCAGGTAGACTACAGGGGACAGACATACAGTACTGGAACAGTCAGACATACAGTGCAGATGTACTGTGCAGGGACAGGCAGGTAGACTGTAAGGGACAGACATACAGTACTAGAACAGTCAGACATTCAGTGCAGATGTACAGTGCAGGGTCAGGCAGGTAGACTACAGGGGACAGACATACAGTACTGGAACAGTCAGACATACAGTGCAGATGTACTGTGCAGGGACAGGCAGGTAGACTGTAAGGGACAGACATACAGCACTAGAACAGTCAGACATTCAGTGCATATGAACAGTGCTGGGTCAGGCAGGTAGACAGTAGGGGACAGACATACAGTACTGGAACAGTCAGACACACAGGTCAGACACACAGTGGAGATGTATACAGTGCAGGGACTAACAGACATACAGTACTGGAACAGTCAAACATACAGTGCAGATGTACAGTGCAGGGACAGGCAAATAGACAGTGAGAGACAGACAGAAACTGCCAGGACAGGCAGACAGACTGTTTAGGGTAAATAAGCCAGATTTTGCAGGGGCAGACAGGCGTTGCAGGGACAGGCAGACTGTGCAATGACAGGATTAGAGACAGTGCAAAAACAGGCAATATATTGACAAAAAGATAAATTCAGTCAAACAGCTAGCATGTAGATAACCTGTAAGTTGATTATTATCCCCCCCCCCCACATTTCGTGTCCGGTCAATAACTTTTTCAACCCCTAGAAGGAATTTTATGACACTTTAGGCAAATGTTCTCACCATCAGGACGACGTGCAGAACCCATGTTCCAACATGGCTGGCTCAATGTCAAGGTCACTAGGTCTAATTAAAGCAACAATTTTGTTAACGCAATAGAGGTCACATTTTTTGTCCGATTGTCATCTAATTTGGTATGAATATTGATATTGATGATCTCTACTCAAATTATTAAAATCATGTTCTTGAATTGCCCAGGAGCCCCGCCCTGGTGATTTTAAAAATGTTTTCCTTTAAATTCTGTTTTTAACCTTTGATTTTCTACAGTTATCATCCAGATTTTGACACAAACTTTATACCATCTTAAACTTAAATCTTTCCTAAACAATTCATTCACTGGTTGTCCAGTGATAAAATTTGAAACAAAAATTTTAGTAGCAGAGTGAAAATTTCAAGTATCAAAATTCCAATATTTCTTCCTTTCTTCAGCTATATTTAGATTCAATTTATGATATTAGGATGAATTATCAGTATACCTCTAGTTGCTGGTCAATGACCTAGTGAACTTTGCTGTTTAGATCTGTGTTATGCAATATTAAGAACTTTGCACTGGAAGATTTTATAGGGTAAATTGTCATTTTCTATGGATACTGCCCAAATAAACTTTCTTACTTTATAGCACTTTGAAAATCAGGCTTTTCTGAATTTTTTATTCGCTGTTTGTAAATACTATGTATAACAGCAACAACAGCAACAACAACAACAACAAATTTGTAGCACATTCTCAAAATGTTTAAGACTAAATTTAAGAGAGGTCTCAGCTGTATACAGTGTATGTACACAAACTGGCAAGTTAATTGGAGGTCTCTGAACCCCTGGAATGAATATCATGAAACTTAAGTGAAATGTTCAGTTCATGAATATGATGTGCTGAACCCATGTTCCAACCTGGCTGGCTCAAGGTCAAGGCCGCCTGTGGTGTTTGAGCATATTTCGTGTCCGGTCCATAACTTTTCAACCCTTAAAAGGAATTTCATGAAACTTTAGTCAAATGTTATCCCTATCAAGACGACTTGCAGAACCCATGTTCCAACATGGCCGGCTCAATGTCAAGGTCACCAGTGGTGTTTGAAGATTTGAACCATGCATTTCGTGTCCAGTTCATATATTCTGAACACCTGGAATGAATATCATGAAACTTAAGTGAAATGTTCAGTTCATGAACCTGATGTGCAGAACCCATGTTCCAACATGGCTGGCTCAAGGTCAAGGATGCCTCTGGTGTTTGAGCAGGCCAATACTCTGAACTTATCTGAACACAACATACCCTTGCACTTGAATTGGCTTCCACCTGCCTGCCTGTTGCCCAGAGCTATTGTTTAGTTTGCTCTTAACCATCCATAACCTTTCTCACATTCACATCTGCGGCGGGGGATATTGCTGTCGTTCCGACTGCCTTGTAACAATTACATTAATATTACAGCAACTGATTGTGTCAGATGAGGACATCCGTAAACAGGAGACCAGAGTTGTGGAAGCCAGAAACAAGCTACAGGAGCTCATGAAGACTTGAAAATCATGTCAGACTTAATGGCAACATTGGAAAGGTACAAGTGCTTTTATGGTCTAACAAGAGTTTGGAATCAACATCGCATTATTTAAGATTTAATTTAATAAATAACACATTTTATACATTTCTTCTTGCATTCTTGCATTTCTGAAGGAACTTAAATTAACTTGTCCATTAGTAACATATATGTCAACAATTACAGTAACAGATGTAAGACATTGTCTCTCTTAGTCCAGGAGTAGTCAATACAGTCCCATCAACTTAGTGGTTCCAGATCTTCTCTCAGGCAGATTTATACCGACATTTTTAATATATTCCTGTTAATTTTGAAAATGATGATGTTATTTCGGGTGACCTTCCATTGAAAATTGGTTTCCAACTAATATTCACAGACTGACCTTCAGTAACCAAACTTGGTATGAATACTAAACTGTTATCACTGAGGACCCCTGTTGATTTGGGGGTCAAATGTCAAGGTCATAGTGGCTTTTAATTAAATGAGTTTCAGATAAATGACTGAAGGACATTTACCGAATTTGAAACATGTATATAGATTGCTTTTTGTCAGTAAATGACCCTTATTGAAAGATTGTTTATGATCATCAGTCAGAAAAACTAACAACTTTTGGATCTGGTGTCCTCAATCAGGAGTTGGCTACTTGTTTGCACCAAGTTGGTGGTGCTGTACGAAGTGTGTATATGTCGAAGGAAATATAACATGTAACAAAAAAACTCAAGTGCAACATATTTTAAAATTTTTTTACAGAATGAAAATAAGAAATGCCTTTTGTGTTTATGCTTTCTTGATGTATCAACTCATAGCTTTCATACTACTTATACAACCAGTTTGAAACTTTATACACTTATTTACTCTAATATCCCAGGTTGGTGTACCAAGTACTATTATTCTACCTTGCTTTTTTATCATATTATGGCGCTTTTTCACTTCTTGGAATTTACGGTTAATTTTTGCATACAAACATAATGTCCATCAGGAAGTCCTGACTAAAGGATGCTAATTAATGTCCTCTCATTTGTTCTTTTAGCCATGTGACTTACATTGTAAGAGAAACTTTAGCCTTGCAAGAGATTGAATGAATAGAATTGACAGTTATCTGTTTTTCTTGTGTATACCTAAGTATCCATTGGGACGCATTTCTGTCCTCCAGTGTGCAAAAACTGGATCAAAAAGTATATTTTCCAAAACCTGGTAAAAATGTAGTCGGCAATGTGTGTATTATGCACAACCTCTTGTATTTCACCAGAGATCAGTAATAAAATGATGAATATTATTTCATTTCAGGTATTGACTGCAGAGGATTGGAAGAAGACTGCTAACCAGATGTGCTTTAATCTGACAGAGGCTTCTGTTTTGTGAAAGAATATGCAACATTTTAAGCCCATCAGACGCTTGAGATTTGGGACTGATCTCCAATTTTAGTTTTATGATTAAGGACTCAGATTTTTGAGATTAGAGACTGCTCTTCAATCTCAGTTTTATAATCTTGGGCTATGATCGCCAGTTTTACTGTTATTACCATGATCCAAAGTGTTAGTCTACTAATTTAGAATTGACTCACATAAGGAAAGTAAAACCAATGTCATTAAGAATAATGATAGTTTTCAATTTTCTTCCTGTTGCACATGGCTTGGTGGCACACTTTTGTCAAGACCATTAATTTTGTGAACGTACAAATGAATCATGAAAGTATTTATCTGTTCTTTGCAAGTGATCATTTCAGTACATTTATTTAAGACATTTTATTGTTACTGCCTGACCAGTCAGTATTTAATGTTGTAGTTTCATGTTGAGACATTAAAACTTCCTTGTAAGAACTTGTCTTAATAGTTGTATGAAAGTAGAATAGTAATTAGTCATATGTTGTAATTGCATCTTACCCCACTTTTTTGACATTTCAATTTAGATCGATTACTGTTGGTAAGGACAGCTGTTTTTTGCTTAGTATTATAATTTAATTATGTAAAAATTAAAAAAAAATGAAATCAAGAAATACATGTTGTTACCCAGACCAGTGTTTCAGTCGTATAAATCATTACAAGAGACAGAACTTTTACTGCCAAGGTATATGTTGCTGGTTACTATGACAACATTTCCGTAGATAAACTATTAAAGTAATTTGTCTTCACAAAGATCATGTAACATTGTATTATATTCTGTAAAATATAAATAATAAAGTCTTGAAATGACTCATGCTTTTTATGTTGATCACATTAAATAACTATTACTGCTTTCATCCTTTTACTCCATTGATTCACCATCCATAGGTTGACAAATGACGATCTGGATTCTCCTGCATTATGCACCTGATCTGTATCTACACTGTTTGCTTCCAAGTCAGAAAAAGCCTAATGAGCATAAAGCAACTGGTGTAGATCCAGATTAGACTGCATGGATATGCAGGCTGATCTAGATCGACAATGGTTAAACAGGATAATAGTAACTTAACTGTGGTTTTTTTTATCAGTTTTGTCCAGAGATGCTTAATAATTTTCATCCAGTTATCAGATTTTCTCAAATGTTCTTGATGAAATCTTGGAGAAGTTAGGCACATGGTCAGCTGGGGTCAAAAACTAGGTCAAAGCAAACAAGATAAGAATCTAGGTCAATAACAGAAAAACATCGTTAACACAATGGATATAACATTTTTAATTCTGATTATCATCAAACGTTGGCATTGATGATATCACCATATCTTTCAAAAATAACTTCTAAAACTGGGTCTTCAAAACACTATGTCATTGAACAAATCAAACATTCAATTAATACAAAGAGCCGCATTTTCGTGCTGATTATATCTTTGTTTTTTTTTTTAAACCAAGTCATCTCCAGTAAGAATCGAGAGCACAAAGTGAATTTAATCAAACCTTTTAACACACTAGAAACAACACTTCCAACCAGTGTATTATGGAAGTTGGTCAGGATGTTTATCTTGATGATGCCTAGAAAAGTGAAACTTGGACAGCTCTTAAGAAATCTAAGTTAGTTGAAACAAAGAAAATGGTATTGCATTATAGTAATGCCCATAAATGACTGAACAGGAGAGAATTTCGCCGAAAGTTTGGACTATTAAGTACATTCTACGACCTGCTGTGAATTTTACTGGATTAGTAACGCTATAACAACTGAGGTTTGAAATATATTCACTCGTACGTTGATGGTTGTGTAAGAATATTCTACCATATTTACTTTGTACGGTTTTATACAGTTTTAAAGATAATTTTTTATATTTAAAACAGAGTTTTCGTCCTGATCTGTTACCATTCAGCTTTAGTGACTGGTTTTATTTGAAAGCCTTTTGTTCGAACTTTTCAGTCATGTACCCAAGCAGAAGTAAGCAATAAAGGGCACTGGGTCTTTTGTTAATTGTCGGTCATCAGGATGACCGACATATAGGTTATACACCACTAAATATTGGTGATCAGGCCTCTAAATAATTTTGTGCAGGGAATTTGCGGACTAGTTACAGGAAGTCAAGCCTGATAGGTAGAAAATGAAAATAAATATTTTAAAATGAAAATTATTTTCAGGAGATATAATGATTTTGTAGTAATTTGAATACAAATAATATGAAATTGATAATGAAAAAAAAGTGAAATTCAACTTTTAATACAGCTATCATTTTTTACAGAATGTAAACAAAAGTTTCGCAGATACTGGGGTGATACACTTCTGGCTAAAATGCCGAAAAAGTTTATTGGTCATGCTATGGTGGAATTGGTATTTTATGGTGTGTCTAGGTTGGTTCTCTTGAGAATTGTATGATTTTAAGGGCTTGACCCAATAGTAAATTCAGAAATTGATGAAAGGTTATAATGGAAGTCTATGGAAATTGAATTAGTAGTGTATAACCTAAAATAATCGACCAAACTTGAGCTTTCTACCTGAACACCGGTTAAGAGTGATGTAAAGCAAAGATCACGTTCCAGACGGAACGGATAATTAAGATAATTAGACTCATACTCAGTCGTTATTTATGGATAGACTCTTACTCAGTTATCTATAAAAACCTAGAGGCCTCTTATTGGTGTTTCCGACAACGAACAATAAACATATACATGTACATGGATTTTGTCTGGTAAATGTACACTGTATATGATAAACAAAAGATGTACAGCTTATAAATTTATTAAACCAACGCAAATAAAATGTGTAGAGAACACTGAACAGAGATTAGCTACTTATTTTGCTGACAACGAATATACGAACTTGTGCAGCATTCTGTGAAACTCGGGGATCAGAGGTATCCAAGAGAATGTTTTACATGGTTTAGCTAGCTCGACATGGATACATCCGTCGGTACTTTCTTGATAAATTTGCTCAACTGTTTTGAATGTAAAAAATATCTTTGGAACACCAGAACACAGAGTTTTGCAGAAATCTTAAATCGGGTAATGAAACTGAAAATAGTAGACACTACAAGTTTAAGCTTTACTTAGTTGTAATTTAGTTTTGAATCAACAAAATAATATTTGGAACATGCGAACACACATACTTCTGCAGAAGTATCAAATCGGGTCATGCAACTGTCAATAATAGACAATACAAAATTTTGCTTTCCAAAAAGCTAGTCGGTCATTAGCATAACCTTTTAACAAAGACGGCGCTGTAGTGCATACTTTTGAAATCAATGCGTTAGGTTGTTATTCGAAGTCATGAGACATATTAAGTGAATACCAACATTCTAACGATATTGTTCTATATCAGAAAGAACAATTTTATCATACCTGTGAGTCCCTGACAGACAGTTCACGTTTTTCTCTCCCACTCTACGACTGTGAAAAAACTTTGTTTTTTAACATATTCTGTAGCTTTTGATATATATTTACAGCTTGATAATCGTTGCTTTCTAACACTTTCTGACACAAAAATAATGTTTGACAAACTTTTCCATTTTGGTTTACTTCCAGAGAAATTATTAACTTGTTCGCAAACAGGGTTAGATTTATCACCAGGTTAAATACATCTTATTCGAAAGAGGAAATACCTATAAGTAAACTTACATTTTTGTATGGCATCATATAAAAGTGGCTTAATATTCAAACTTTTCTGCCGTCTTGTTAAAAGGTTGAGCTAATGACCGACTAGCGTTTTGGAAAGCTAAAACTTGTAGTATTGTACTATTTAAAGAATATCGGAAAACAATAAATGTTGAGTTATAGTACTTGTATCCCAGGTTAACAGCGGAATCTGTACGCTTTGAATCGGTTCCTTCCTTACTTCTTCCTTCCTTTTATATACAGTTGATGCACTGTAAGACCTTTTTTATTGCAAATCCAAGTACAGACATCTTTCGATACTTCCTTTCCTTAATTAATTTAAAAATTGAAAGGTCGATCACAGCCGTTGTCAACTTGACATCCGGTTAGCCGATGCCCTTGTGTAATCAGATACAGTATATTGATAACTTGGCCTACCAAATCTCCTGATTTTGTCTGAAAATCCGGATTTGAAAGCACTTTTCATGGTGTTATACAAACTAAACTTGGATCTCTGTTTCTCGTACATGCCGATCACCAATGCGGATCGAATCGTGTTTTCGCATGTTTGTTGTGTCGTCCAAGAGGTCGAAATGGCGATGCAACAACACCGTCTATCCCTATCGCAGGCGACACGACAAATTAGATAATTGATGACAACTGGTTATCGGTGTAGCGAAATGTATATTTCGTGTTAGGAGATTAATATATCCCATAACACATTGATTAATATATCCCATAACACATTATCTCCACCACTTTTGTCAGTATTCCTGCAAGACCCTTCAATATAGATAAAAAAATCATATTGTATACAACTAATTTAAAACTTATATCCATGCAAATAGGAAAACGTTAATTTAAGCAGAACACATGTTCTTGCTTTGTTGTAATAAGTACCCACTTATGATATAATGCGTTTCTACGTATCTCGATAAGTGAGTTGACAATGTTAATTCTTTACCCACCACTGTATTTTTTCTTATATCACAACGGAACCACAATTTTCAAAGTCCAGAATTAATCGGCTCGTTACCTTAAAATGTAACACTTAACAGATCTTAAATTTTGCCACTGAAATGAAAACTTTACTATAAGCAAAGAAAAATTGTATTTGTCGACATGATGCCATTTTTCAACTATATGGGGTCATACCTCCATTATTTAAAAGATGTTGGTTTTTACATATTTAGATGAAATATATTTTCACTTTTATTAAAGAAAAAATCTAAGGAAAAACGTAAACGAAAAAGAGATAGGCCTATCGGGGTAATTCAAGCTTACCTGTCGTGACGTTCATATCTGTATATACGTCAGTCTCAATAATTCGACTGCAAGCACAGACCCATTATCATACTGACTTTTTACAGATGTCTGTCCTTTACGTCTCAAGCAGTTACGATCAAAACTGTGGTAGAAATCGATCCGATTTAAATTCTGTTATTTATCGATAAACGTGAGTCAGGTGAATTTTAAGCGCCGAGATCGAAATTTGTTGACATGGGTGGAGGTTTAAAAGAGTTTTGCATAAAAAACGGAACCGTTATTCATAAAGGATAACATATATTGATTCTACTTGAATATGGCGTTTCAGGTATGTACATTTTTTAAAGATACATATGGTTTAAGATGCTTTATGGAGCCACCAAAGTTGCGATTCAAATTCCGATCGGCGGCATATAGAAATAGAAGAAAATTTTCCGCATTGATTTGAATAGTAACTGGGTTGTGCGCGAAGGACGATCATCACATATATAGAAAAGTCATTGTCACGCACAAATAGTTGTGCTAGTATATACGTCTGTCGTCACAAAAGCCGTCCGCGTTCTTAGTATTCGAATAACCGGGGTGATAACTAATCTATAACTATAATGAATCTAACACTATATATTCTAGTGCAAATCAGCACAAACACGTTGGCAGGAATAAATACACTTCTATATTGCTTATACGTTCTCTTTGAATATTTTCCCAGAAACATTCATAAACAAATGCCAGTCGTTTCGCGCACAAGTTGTTTCCTCCCTAGTTGTTTCGCGCACAAGTTGTTTCCTCCCAAGTCGTTTCGCCCACCAAACCCAAGTCGTTTCGCCCACTTCTTTTATTTGTAATCTTATTTATTTCTTTCTCATTATTTAACAGAAAACATTCTTTAATTCAAATATTTTGTGCTATAATTTTAACTACAGGGGAAATTTATTCGAACTTAATTTAAATGGACTCGATTGTATAACGTGTTTCTCTGTATACAATCACATTTTCTGGAATCTGCGAAATTTGTGTTTTTCCGTAAGGAAACCTACAATATTTTTTTCACCAAAATCAGCATAATTATACATTTTCACCATCAAATCAGTGTTTAGCGTCTTTGGGGACTTGAACTTAAGGAGAATAAATTTAATAAATGGAATATCCATATAAAGAAACTCAGCAGGTTATGGTAAATTGATATATAAAATTAAAATACTTCCAGTAAGATAACAACTAGTTTAAAATGTGTCTTTTATTAATTGTAAACAAGCTCATGATAAAATACAGCATAGAAAGTGTAGACAGACAGATCTAAAATATGTTCTTGAAGACATAATATAATGTCACCGAACTTCTGACAATTCGTATTTTCTCTGCTGTAGATCAGCAATAAGCAAACAATAAAATATTTGTATGACAACGATAACCTATTATTTCATGCATTTGATGTGATGGCATTAATAAAAACATAACAAACATAACAACAGTATATGTACACATGTACAAAGAAAAAGTATTATCGGCCGTGGACAATTTCAAGATGACTATCACCCAAAATGGACATAGAACATTTGTTATAAATATTATTTTGGATATATGGACAGCATTCCTTTTTCAAGTATGGTATGTTATGTAGCAAACAAATTTTAAAACCGTTAGATTATTACTATGTGAAAATTGTAAGTATCATTCTTAATGCTCCATCTTGAAAAATATCAAACACGATTGGGAGCATACACTACTCCGCACTTTTTTAGAAACTGCGTAGTTTTGATGGAACCCGACGAGTATGAATCCCATATTTCCTGGATTCTTTCCTCCATTCTGAGATAGGTTTGCCTCCGCCTTCGTGTCCCCGCCTCGTCCCTAACTAAGCGCATATCGCGCTTCACCTGCTCCGCTTCGTGTCTCAGTACAGGAATCAGTCTGTAAAACGACAGCGCCGCCTGACCTGCCCTAGTGTTTAGACGGTTGTGCCAACCTGTAAATAATAAAAAATAATAAATAAAATATTATTTCCTTATTTAGACATAAATTAAATATTGAGTGGTATTGTTGTTAAGTTATTTCATTCCAACATTCATTTACTGCAAGATTCTGATACTCACCTTCCGTTTCATTGTTGGTACGGACTGTAAAGCCGAATACGGACCATGGCTCGACCGGAAATAGTGGGTTTCTCATCCACTGTCTGTCAATGTGTGCAGTGAGCTCATCCAGCTTTTCACTATTCGCCCGTCGCTGCAGCTCTCGGAAAGTTCCTGGAATGTAAGCTGCTGGCAAGAAGGGGAGTGAAATCAAGCATCGGACGTACTTGTGAATTGAGTCCCGCTGACTGTAAGCTGGCTAAAGCCCGACCGCTTGCACCTTGGCCCACACGGCCTTTGACCAGTGAAACACACAACCCTTAGTAGTTGCTTCTGGAAAAATTTCTCCGACTGCTAACTATGAAAGTGAAATTTAAAAGAACAAGGCTAATTAAGTCTCCTGGTAAGGTTATTTTCAAAACTGATGCTTGGGCAAATATGATTAAAGGTATCATTACAATTTGCGCGTTCATTATGTTTAACAATGGTGTTAATGTACATGTACGTGGTAATGCAATACTTACCAGCCTCGAAATCCATCAAGAATCCTTCTACTTCCGGGGACACCAGCAGTTCTTTCAGTTTACGAAACACCTATAAAGTTTGTATTTAATTAAATGCATGCAGTGAATCACATAGATTTTACCGAATTTACGTAATTGAAAGTTCAATAGAAATTCTAGTTATTTTAAACAGTGATCATCGCTGGAATTATTTATTTTAAAAGATAATCGAAATCACTAAAACTTGTAAATAAAAGTAAATATTAAATAAAGTAAGAAAAAGGTGGTCGACTTACAAGTAAATAATCTTCCTTCCTTCTCTTGGACATTAAAATGAACGCCAATGGGAATTTTCACCAATGTTTTTCCAAGTATTACAATCGCAAAAATGCTTTAAAATTAATTACTCAAATACCTTTAAAATGTGCCTACCTGTTTGGCAGGTACGGTATTGCCAGCGGCCGCAATTATCGCACGAAATAGCGTGCTGTCTTGGTCTGACGTGCTTGTGAGTTGTGACATTTTACACACGGGTAAAATACCATTTTCAGCGGTTGATTTAATCGTTACTTGTTTAATTTTTGTAATGAAAGAATCTTTTTTTCATATCTTTTATACAATTGTGAATATCAGTGATCAGCTGGTGATAAAACTGTCATTAAAATTTCGGACGTGACACTACGGTAGTCCTTTTCAGATGCCTCCAACGGGAATACTCCCCGCTGTTACAAGCCATGTGCTGATAATTGAAATGACTTGCCGAACGTCTGTTTGTTTATTATCTGATTGGACGATTAATTAAACATCAATTAATAAAGATGTGTTGTTCTTAATATTTTCTACGATTTCTGAAAATAAAACGATTATTCTTTTTGGCAACATTTACGGAATATTGTGTGCTTAAAATGTATGCATAGGCCAGTCAAAAAACTGAGAATGCACGTCTCAAATAATAGAATTTTACATTTTTATAACCATAATATTGTTGGAACTGACTATTGGATTCGCGAAATGTATGCATATTAATAATATTTAGAACTACACATGTATTGAAACTGAAGTTGTAGGTTGACTGTTTACAACGTGTGAAATAACGTACTTTATCACTTTTCATTCTATTATTTTAGTTTATTATTTCATCTGTCGTAGTCTGGTAGCGTTAAATGTTTGCATATTAATGATATTTAGAACAATTAAAACTAAATTTGTAAGTTCGCTAACTGTTTAAACGCGAGGAAAAACGTTTTATGCTATTATTTTAGTTTATTTTATCATCTTACATAATCCGGTCGGGTAAAATGTATGCATGTTAATAATATATAGAACTATTAAAACAGAATATGTAGGTTCTTTTACTGTTTAAAACATTATGTATAATATAGGTCTTTGGAAAACACGTACTTTATCATCACTGTTTTATACTTTCACTTTTATGTTTAATTTATCATCTTATATACAATCTGGTTGTTTGGTATCACTCTCCTGAACTCGTACATCAGTTTTACTTAGAATTTTAAATGTGGGCGAAACGACTTGGGAGGAAACGACTGGGGAGGAACCGACTTGTGCGCGAAACGACCGTATACCTAAAAGAATAGTTTTACTTAGAATTTTAAAGGTGGGCGAAACGACTTGGGAGGAAACGACTGGGGAGGAACCGACTTGTGCGCGAAACGACCGTATACCTTCATAAACGACCACAGTCGTGCAAAAGAAGTAAGCAGTAGATAGCCCAGTTTAACTAGAATATTTCGTAAAGCCTAGCTCTTTGAATAGTTATTTTCTGCTTCAAATGCAACCTTTGCTCTCAATCAACAGTATAACAACAATCTACTTGCAACGAACTAACTTCTTTGATTTAGTGGTCTCTGACCATATGTGCTAAGCGATTCTCACATAGCACCGGGACAATAGGGAAGTAAACCTAATGAATGTTTTAAAACAAGTGTAAACACAGGAAATGTGTTTGTCCTATATCGGCATAAATCGATTGAGAGCAATTGACTGATGTAATTAAGTTTATCTTGAACTTTGATCGCTAAATCGGAAGGTTAAGATGAGTGCTTTGTATTCTCAAGCGTTCGATCATATGTCAAGTCCACATCACGAGGAAAATGACTCGGATTGCACTTACCAGGATCCTGAGGTAGATCTACTCAAGTTGCGTTACAAGCAAAATAAAAATTGACTTGAAGTTCTTTCACTGTTTCTTATACATATTATATTCAATCAACCGTAGTTGTTACTTTTTAATCTGATCAATAGTGTTTATCTAACAAGTTAACACAACAACAGTTCATTAACAACACCACATTATGATAATCATAGAAATTTGAGATAAATAAAGGATTTACCTTTACTCCATAGTGGTCTCTGACTTTAGCACATGAGCGAACAGTGTAGATCCAGAGCACATCCGTGCCATCTGATCAGGAGCTACACGCAGCTTTTAGAAACTAGATACATTATGTTATTTTATGACCAAGATGCTACCAGTGTAGCTCCAGATCAGATGGATCTACTCTAGTCGCACATGTGTTAAAACACATAAATATAAGGAGTTATGTGTTAAAGGTAACATCAAAATAACCAACAAGAAAAGGAAAGGTGCTACAATTAGTGAGTTACTCCATATTTTTATGTTGTACTGAAATGCTGTCATGAATGGTCAACAACCATGTCAGGCATCTGGACGGGTGTTATCAGATCTTCATGAAAATTGGAGAAAATGTTTATGGGCATTTTATCTCGGCCAAGTTTGATAACAAGCCTGTTCTTCAGCCACTTCAGAGTTGTTGATACAAAAAATGGCATATTTGTCTTGTGCAATCTCTAACTCAAAAAGTTCTTGTGCGATGTTCATGAAACTTCAGGAAAATGTAAATGAGCATACTATCTCAGCCAGGTTCGATAACCAGCCACATTGTTTCAACCACTTCAGAGTTATGGTCCTTTATTTTTAAAAGAAATGACAAAATTGTCTTGTCCACTCTCGTACTCAAACAGTTTTTGTTTGATGCTAATGAAACTTTAGAAAAAATGTTAAGGGGCATTATATCTTGGCCCATTTTGATAACCAGTCGAATCACTTCAGCCACTCAGAGTGGCCCTTTATTTATACAAAATATGGGAAATTTGCCTTATCAGTTCTCTTACTCAAACAGTTCTTGTTCGATCTTCATAAAACTTTGGGAAATGTTTATGGGCATGCCGCATAATATTTTGGCCAAGTTTTATAACCAGCCAATCAATTCAGGCACATAAGACAGGGCCTTCCCCAGAAAAATTTTAAGGCATCCTGGCATCCAGCGCGTGACATGCAAAATGTTTTCACATGGTTGATGTGGTGCATCGTACAAATACAATGTATATTAATATATATTTAGCACAAAGCAACATAGTTTTCTAAGTTTTATTGAAATACGACAAAGAACATTTTTTAACTGCCACAGACTTGCTACTGTATTGTATTTAATACAAAACAGTTGTTGCTTGATATTTTTTATGTACATCAGTCTAAAAAGACATGCCACAATTGTCTCTTGTTGCAACATATCTCACACTAGATACACAGCCCTTGATTGCAGACCTGTTCTTGTCATAATGATAATGCCACAATTTAATACATGTTGAAAAGTCAACATGTTCAATAGAATGGCCATTTATTGATATGGACAGCATTTAAAGATGTACAGTTAGTACTTTTATAACATCAAATTGCTTTAAAATCGTCTTCATTTTTGGTTATAATTTGTTATAATAAACCTTCAGTAATCGCCTGTTAATAATAGTGACAAGATTATCATTTACCACTTACATGCTCACAACTCTTCACAGTTAGCAGGTCATCAAAGAACAATATACCGATTTTAATCTCATTTAGGCCATCATAACTGCTGGGATAATCTGTTCTTAATTGGTTGATTTACGACCGTCTTCTCCGTATTCAACAGACACTCATCTAACTATCGGACTTCTGATACACAGCAGACGCTCATTAATGAGTGATCTTGTACAGTAGACGCTTAACAATATCAGAGGAACGCTTGAAATCGGCGAGAAGGTTTTGTAATCTGACATGTTTATTGACCTTTTTTATTGAATTTTAAAGCATCCCGGCCAGGATTTATGGCATACCGGCAGATTAATGTTAGTTTAGAAATTAAGGCATCCCGGCGCCGGTATGCCATAATTGCCTGGGGAAAGCCCTGTAAGAGTAATTGTTATGCAAAAAATGGCAAATTTACCTTGTCTGCTCTCTAAATCAAACAGTTTTGTCCAATTTTCTTGAAGCTTGGGGAAAATGTGTATGGGCATCATATCTTGACCAAGTTGATAACCAGTCAGCATTTAAATGCCCTGTAAGTTACTATTTATGTGACTGGTTATTAAATCCATTATAGTAGTACATGTTTCCTGTTATATCATATACACTTCTGCAAATACCCCATAATTCTTTGGTATCAAATTGGCAGGTTATCAAATTCATTTGGGTTTTAACGATTCCTGCAGCCTAATACATGCACACACCTCTCTGTCAAACTTTTCCACCGTTTACTAAAATTTTTGACAGGTGTATTTTGTGGCACTTTAGCACTCTTATCATAATATGGTTTCCAAAGCCAGTTAAAGATTTGGGAAAATTCTTAAATATACTATTGGTATTACATGTATGTATACGCCTTCCCAATAATTTGGTGAATTTTTCGGTTACCTCCCCTATTCAGTCACGTGACTACTATACAGGAAAAATTATTGCTCGCTGTATTAATGTAATAGGGAACATGTACCTACAACTTTCGTTTTTCATCATGAAATTTCTTTTTTAAAATATATTTTCTCGTTTATCGTTGAATTAGTAATAATACATCAGCGTAATGAAATTTTTTTTATCAAGAATAGTTTATAAAACAACAAATCTAATTTGACTAAAAGTGTTAAGTCATTATTCCTCGCGCCAAGGTTTACTTTAAACGACTTAAACTAACAGCCTGTGTTCTATCCACGGATAAATTGAGTGTCGTTTCCGGCTTAGCGTGTCTTATCAACTACTGACATGCCGGCTGCGATTGATTTTAAAAGCGGCATGTCATAAAAATGCCAAATTGTTGCGCACAAGGGGTCCCCTGTCAATTACTAAGAAGAAGATATCACTGACCAATAGAGATCGGTTTACTTTTTTATGTACCTCCACCTCCCAATTAATAAGTATATCGAAATCCTTAATTACTGAATCGGGTAGCAAAAGTATTTGATATAGCAGTTATATGAATTATTAATCCTTAATACGACAAGTAGAACCATAAGACATCAATTAGAAACTCATCTTAGCAGAACATTTTATAAATATTCAATCAAGCGATTGAGCGTTTAAGCCAAAATGACAGAATTTCAAACCTTATAAGTCTTAATGTTAATGTAAATGTTCCCATCATTATTTGAAGCCGGCATCTCCATCTTTATTAGAAGCCAGCATCAGAATCCTTGAATTTTATTCTATGAATGATACGAACAATCGGATAACCTTATTGATCCTTCTTAATTTCAAGACAAAACCAATCGTACCATATTTTTGCTTGTGAAGTATACGTGACGTTTTCAAAAATTCAAAATTATTTTTCGTTGAACATTAACGGTACGATGAATTCAAGTAATAGATGAGTACAAGTATAACATACAGATACTGTAACCGAATGTTGACATGTCACGATTTCCGGAGTATAGTACATTATCAGTCTTAGCAATTTGCGAATTTCATACCAGTTAAATAAAATTTTAAGTATAAAATACATAAAGATGAAAATGCTGTATAGAAATTCGTAACATTAATACTAACGATTATCCGAATCGCGTTTCATACTGCCCACTATCAACAAGAATGGTACATGTTCTTACAATATTAAAAATGCAAATATCTAACAAATAGTGAAAATAAAAATGTCTGACTAGAATAACAGACCAGTAACTTATTTTCGACCGGCGGCGACGATTACACACCTGAAATTTAATGGATTATGTTAGGCCTTATGTGCTTAAGCCATAGTCCGATAGTTCAGCTTTCCTGTGAAGCCTCGTTTTGGGTTGATATCTGGTCACGGGAAGTAACTCGTATAGGACTGCAAAACTGTTTATTGGAAAGGCGTATACTGCTTCAATATATTATTACCATGTCAATTTATGTATTTCATTTGTTTTATGTATATATGCTGATGGACCATAATGGTCTTTTGCTTAATAAACTATCTATCTGTATCTAAATGTATATATGAGGTAAAGATCTTGCTTTTCAGATCATACATATAAATGTTTTAAAAACATTAGCAATTGTACATTTTTTGTTATCAGTATTTCAGGGATTAAAAACCACCATCAGATTAACATATTGTTTATCATTTTGTCAATAAAGTCAATAACTGCAGCTATTATAAATGAGTGATAAATTATAAAATGTCAATAGTTTTAAAGCTACTCGTGTTTACTTATTTTGATAAAATTCCAAAATATAGAAACATGCTTTGTTGATAAATTTTGATGTGATAACTGTTGGATTCGAACCTAAGAATGCCAGATAGACCTACTGGTCGTCAGACATGGGGCGAATTAATTTTTAATGCTAATGCGTTAATAATGCATTATTTTTTGTCAGTAATGCAAGGTAATGATTAATGCAACAGAATTAGCATTATTTTAATGCTAATTTAATGCATTACCTATGCCAAAATGCTGTAATGCTTAGCATTATTGGGCATTAATTGGATTTTTATTAACTATCGGATTTTGTTTATTCATTCTGAAATAAGATGGCATCAAAATCAACTCAAACTTTCAGACTTGTACAAAACTCTTACATTCACTCACATAAAGTTATGTTTTTAACAATTCATTTATAATGTTATAACGCGCACCTGTCACTGGGTAGTTCCGATCTGAGATTGACATTAAAACAGACATGCAGTAGTCATCTGTGGTCCTTTCAAATACATTTTAATAGGGTCTGGTTGGTCAGAGATCAGCATAATGCATAAAAACGTTTGATTATTATCATTGAATGGAAAAATAGATAGTTTTATAGTGCAGCGCATAATATTTAAATTTTCTCTTTTACCCATTTTTATACGTTTGCGAGGTATGTGTTCCTTATATGCCTGTTTCACTTTTTTTGTTAATTTGACAATGCATTTTAACATAAAAAGCACTTTGAAACTTTTTATCTACACTTTTAACTGTACGCTTTATTACCGCTTCTAAACCGGAACTACCCAATCAGCAAGGGAAGCCACTCTCAATGGGAGGTAACTCTGGATATCGGTAGGCCCCCATTTTGCGGATTAACGATGCACTATGCTAAAATCATTCATGGGTATATAATAAATATGTTTATTACATTTTTAAATAAATTACATCCAACAATACAAACAAAAAGCTAAGTCTGCTTGTTAAAAACTAAGTTACTATGTAGGTTGTTTTAAGTCGTCCGAGTCACTGTGTCAGAATCAAAGGAAAACCTTGAAGATATATAAAGCCAGTTAGAAACTGGGTCATCTTGGGTTAAAAACTAGGTCACAATGCCTAATACATTATAAGTTAAACTGATGCTATTTTATTTTTACTAAACTTGATTTTTGAATTAATGTTATATTTTCTTATATCCAAAACTTTATTGTGGATATCCAGAGGAGAGATCCTCTTGTTGATGTGAGTTTCTAGTATACTCACAGAAAGTTTTATTTATCCTTTATTCCATATATAAATGTTTTTATGTTTGTGCAGGGAGTGAAGATCCAGATCAGACAGCACATCTGTTAAGGTCTGCACTTTTTGCTTCTAGGTCACAAATAACTCAATGGATTTAAAAGTGAACAGTGTAGATCCTTATCACCCAGCATGTATGTACCAGCTGATCCAGATCTGCAATGGTTGCCCATGTGATAATTATTATGTATATGGATTAAAAGGTTTAACTTATTTTGCATAGTATATACATAGAATACTTCTGATTTCAGAACTGATTTTTCAGTAAAAACTAGGTAATTTTTCACACAATATTTTGTTGCCTTACTAACCACTCTTTTTGTGTCGCCCTTTCGAAGAAATGGCGATACATAGGGATCGCTTTGTCCGTCCTTCCGTCAGTCTGTCCGTCCGTCCGTCACGAAAACTTAACGTTGGCTATAACTTTGCCATTTCTTAATATTTCTTCATCAAACTTTCAAATTATACTGCTTATGACAACACGGTCATGATGATGCCAAATTCTTTAGGTCAAGGTCACATTTTATGGAGTTATGCCCCTTTTTCATCACGAAAAATTAACGTTGGCTTTAACTTTGCCATTTCTTAACATTTCTTCATCAAACTTTCAAAACATATTGCTTACAACAACACGGTCTTCATGATACCAAAATCTTAGGTCACGGTCACATGCCACAAAGTTATGCCCCATTTCATACACATATTTTGTCATGAAAACTTAATCTTGGTTATAACTTTGCAATTTCTCAATATTTCTTCATGAAACTTTCAAATTATATTGCTTATGACAACACACTCATGATGATGCCAAAATCTTTAGGTCAAGGTCATATTTGTTGCAGTTATGCCCCTTTTTGTACTTGGATTTTGTCATGAAAACTTAACATTGGCTATAACTTTGCCATTTCTCTATACTTCTTCATGAAACTTCCAAATTATATTGCTTATGACAACATGCTCATGATGATGCCAAATTCTTAAGGTCAAGGTCATATTTGTTGGAGTAATGCCCCTTTTTGTGTTGTCCTTTCGAAGAAACGGCGATACGTAGGGAATTGCTTTGTCCGTCCGTCCGTCCGTCCATCCATCCATCCATCACGAAAACTTAACGTTGGCTATAACTTTGCCATTTCTTAATATTTCTTTATCAAACTTGCAAATTATATTGCTTATGACAACACGCTCGAGATGATGCCAAATTCTCAAGGTCATGGTCACATTTGATGGAGTTATGCCCCTTTTTGTACTTGGATTTTTACACAAAAACTTAACGTTGGCTATAATTTTGTCATTTCTTAATATTTTTTCATCAAACTTTCAAATTATATTGCTAATGACAACACGCTCGAGATGATGCCAAATTCTCAAGGTCAAGGTCACATTTAATGGAGTTATGCCCCTTTTTGTACTTGGATTTTTACACGAAAACTTAACGTTGGCTATAACTTTGTCATTTCATAATAGTTTTACATCAAACTTTCAAATTATATTGCTTATGACAACACGCTCATGATGATGCCAAATTCTTTGATGGAGTTATGCCCCTTTTTATACTTGCATTTTTATTCCGACATAGCACCAGAGGGCGACACAAGTGTTCAACTGAACACCCGTCTAGTTTGTACTTGGATTTTTACACGAAAATTTAATGTTGGGTATAACTTTGCCATTTCTCAATATTTCTTCATGAAACTTCCAAATTATATTGCTCAAGACAACACACTCGTGATGAAGAGATGTTGTTCCGGTCAAGATGGAGTTATGCCCCTTTTTGAACTTGCATTTTTTCCGACATTGTACCAGAGGGCGACACAAGTGTTCAACTGAACACCCATCTAGTTTTAATGAAACCTTTTATTTTTAAAGCGCATGGTTAGCACACCAAAATGAACTACAGTAACCTTTAGTTCATCATTTCATTTTCTTGGAAAGAACTAAACCACAATGAATAATTTTATGATTAGATTGCATCCTTTCCCTTCACCTAATCCCAACTTGGTAAGTGTTCTAGGTTAGAATAATTGTCATGTAATGTGCTTGGTTTGATCCCTTTCCTTAATGTAGGTTTTATCAAATCCTTGTAGTATAACAGTGTCCAGAAATACATAATTAATAGTCATTAACTTAGTTTTATGGGGCATGATCTCCAGCATTCATTTTGTGACATATATCCATTGCAAGGCCCATTCTGCATGCATATGTTATAATTAAATGTAATCTTTGTTTTGCAAACACATGCAAGTGCATGCTCTTAAAGTATCATCGTTTTTGCTTTATGATAAATTTGGTTGAACAAGTCATGAAATAATACTATAAATAACTTGTTTCAGTAAAAAAACATGGTTCTTGTGTTACTCAGTAATTCATATTTGTTAATAGAGATTATTTATTTGAGAGAATTCAATGTGTTTTGTAATTACATCATCTTTAACCCTTTTCTCCATATATAGACCCCTTTAATGCTTGTGTGACCAGTATAAATCCTGATCAGCTGGCACACCTGTGTCGTCTGATCTGAATCTACACTGGTTGCATCTTGGTCAGAAATAACCAAATGACTCTAAAAGCAGTCAGTGTTGATCTTGCTGATCTGGATCTGCACTGTTCATCCATGCATTAACCTTTTCCTGTATAGATACACCTTTATTGCTAGGGTGAACAGTTTAGATCCAGATCAGCTGGCACATCAGGATCTAAACTGTTCGCTTTTTGATTCATTAAGTTATTTCTGACCAAAATGCGACCAGTGCAGATGCTGATCAGACGGCACGGATGTGCCGGCTGATCTGGATCTACACTGGTCGCACATGTGTAAAAATGCGTATATATCAAAGAAAGGGTTAAAGATTGTATATTTTAGAGTAAAAGGATATTACAGATTATTGATTTGACAGAATGTTATTCATTACCACATCCTCCTTTTTTACAAATGATTATAAAATTCTGAAGTATTTAAATTTTAAATATCCCTCTCCGTTTGGTAATATGGTAAGATTTAACACTAAAATAAATGTTTGTCTTAAGGAAGAAGGCTCTTAAAACTGAAGATATTTTAATGAGATCATTTCAGTCTTCATCAGATTTATTGTATATACACAAAGTAGTGTTCACAGTAATGTCTCATGCAGCTTACATTATATAAATGTACTGAAATGTACTTAGCTTATTTTTTTTAAGACATAAAACTTGATAAATTTGTTGTCGGGATCAAGAATACTATATAAAGGATAGTTAAAATGGCACATGGTGAACTGAAAATACTCAAAGATTTGGTGGTTTCAGGTGGCTACAAACCTTGCCTCCTTTAGACGTTCCACAGGTGAAGGGCGTTTTAGTGCATTTAGAGTGAAACAGTCAGGCCAAGCTGGAAGGCGAAGAAACTCCTATGATGAAATTGAGATGGGTCAGGACCACTCCACTCCGCACTATATTGATGTGTTTGATGACAACACTAATGTGAGAAATATTTCAGTACAGCAGCGTGGTACATTGTAAGTTGTCTTCTTTGTTAATCATTTACTTCATGAGATATAGCTGTTATTCCATGGGTGAAGTGTTGATCCTGATCAGCCAGCAGATCAGTGCCATCTGATCTGCATCTACAGTGTTTGCTATTAGAGTCATTTGGTTATTTCTAACCAAGAAACAACAAGTGTAGATTGTGATCAGATAGCATGTATCTAAACTGGTGGTAGATAGAACCCGTATATAAGATCTAAAGGGTTAATTAAATTTCATTTTTCCATATACATGTAACTCTTATTAAATGTAGAGTGTAGAACAGTGTAGTGTCAAGGTCATATTTACTCTACAATAAGTTGAAAATTGGATTCTGATAAATTGCTCAAGAATGGCTGGAGCTGTGGTAGAAGACTGCTAATGGCTGTTATCGCAGGGTCTGATAAAGAAGTTGGTTTGGGGCATTGCTAGGTTGTAACTGACATGACAATTTCCAATTTTCTTGCCAAAATACATATAAAAATTAAATATTGCTGGCCATAAAAGGGGTTGAAGCATCCCCACGGGATCCTCTCTGGATCTGGCCTTGTATTTATTTTGCAATCAGGGAACAGTTATCTGACTCAAAGTTTTCAATCAGTAATAAATAACTGTTGGATATACTGCCATCTACCATAGCTGAAGAGAAACTAATAAAATAATGAAGTATATTGTATTGTTTTTATTTAGCAGGCCTGTGACTACAGGCATACATACAGGTCACAGCAATGAGGAATCTGAGGACTACTGCTATGCTGTTTCCAGGGACGTAGCACCGCCAGACAATGTTGATGGCATAATGAGACGCGGACCAGCCCAGAGTGAAGTTGTGGTAAGTAAAACTTGCCGCAGAAACAATATAATATTTAATAGGTTGTTGCAAATAGAACATGCAATAACATGTACAGTTAGTCAGTTCTAAATCGTAACTTTTTATGCCCCTGCCATGAAATGGCGACGGGCATTAAGAGTTGCTCCTGTCCCTCTGTCCGTCCATCCGTCCGTCCGCGCAGCTGATCAAGGCATTAAGTGTAATAATGTATGTTCAGGATGGTATTATGTGGTTATTTTTTCCTAAGTGGTTACCTGATAAGTTGGACACATTCCCTGGAGTTGTTGTGACATAAAGTGGTATATTAAAATGACTAAAAAATTTACCACTTAATGATGGACAGTCCATAAGTTTTGGACTGTATGTGCGCGCATACAATCAAGGCATTAAGTGTAATAATGTGTGTTCAGGATGGTATTATGTGGTTATTTTTTCCTAAGCGGTTACCTGACAAATACCACCTAAGTCAAAGAACCACCTTATCCTCAAATGTGAGTACGTCCGTCCGATATTCTCGTGAACGCAACTCCTCCTACACTGCTGGTGGGAATTTAATGAAACTTGACCACAATGCTTGGCCTTATATGTTGTTGTGCATAAAGGTGGGGTTTCGCTTTTACATGTTCTGTTCAGAAGTTATGGCCCTTTGATACTTCCATTTACATTAGTTTTAATAGGAGTATATCTCGTGAACGCAAATCCTCCTACACTACTGGGGGAATTTAATGAAACTTGACCACAATGCTTGGCCTGATATGTTGTTGTGCATAAAGGTGGGGTTTCGCTCTTACATGTTCCGTTCAGAAATTATGGCTCTTTGATACTTCCATTTACATTAGTTTTAATAGGAATATATCTTGTTTCTTATATTTTGTGTTAAGCAAAATATGCATTTTGCTCATAACTTTAAAACTACTTGAGATACTGCCTTGAAACTTGAAATATATTTTCACCATCAAAATCTACATCATAACCAACAAGACCCAAAACCCTGTTTCCAATATTTTTCAAATTATGCCTCTTTTTCACTTACATTTTGTGTTAAGAAAAATATACACTTTGCCCTTAACTTCATTTGGAATGGAGGGATTTCAATATAACTTGGCACAAATGTTCACCATAACAAGGCAATGTGTCGTGACAATACCCATGCCTGTAGGTCCAAGGTCAAGGTCACTGTTACTAAAAATAGAATTTCTTGCAAAATCTTGTCCGCTCTGTCACTTTGTTATTTCTTATTGGAATTTTAAATAACTTGGTATAATTGTTCACCATATCAAGACGGTATGTCACGTACATGCCCAAGCCTTTAGGTCGAAGGTCAAGGTCACTGTTACTAAAAATAGAATTTTCTTGTCCGGGCTGTAACTTCATTATAAATGGAGGGATTTCAAAATAACTTGACACAAATGTTCACCATGACAGGGCGGTGTATCGCGTACCATTCCCATGCCTGTAGGTCAAGGTCACTGTTACTAAAAATAGAATTCTCTTGTCCGGGCTGTAACTCTGTTAGGAATAGATTGATTTCAAAATAACTTGACACAAATGTTCATCATGACAAGATGGTGTGTCCCGTACCATGCCCATGCCTGTAGGTCCAAGGTCAAGGTCACTGTTACTAAAATAGAATTTTCTTGTCAAGGTTGTAACTACGTTAGGAATAGAGTAATTTAAAAATAACTTGGCAGAAATGTTCACCATGACAAGGTGGTGAGTCGTGTACCATGTCCATGCCTGTAGGTCCAAGGTCAAGGTCACTGTGACTAAAAATAGAATTTTCTTGTCCGGGCAATAACTTTGTTTTGAATGGAGGGTTTTCAAAATAACTTGGCACAAATGTTCACCATGCCTGTAAGTCCAAGGTCAAGGTCACAGTTACTAAAACTTGAATTTACTTGTTCGGGCTATAACTTCTTTATGAATGAAGGGATTTCAAAATAACTTGGCACAAATGTTCACTATGACATTGCATTGCATTACCACCAACTTCTTCACAGACATTTCCGTAATGAGAAGACAACAGTGCCACAAATACAAATAATTTACTTGATCATCAAGTTTATGCATATTCTTATAATTACTCGAACATCACTGTCTTTGAAATGCTATTATTCCCATCATTGCACTTTAGTATCTGAAAACGATGCATAGCGGGGGCATCTGTGTCCTATGGACACATTTCTAGTCTCGCTATATGTTTCTTATAGTAAGATGAAAACTTTCACAACTTCTGCCTAGGTTTGGACAATTTTCTCCCTGTTCTCACTGCTTAACCTTATCCTTGTCCCATGCAGTTAACAGATACCTTTAGTTATGTTGTTCTGAATCTTGGTACACTGCAACTCCATTATATCGCGGACTTCGGGGTCCAAGCCTGCCAACCGCGATATAAACGGAGCGCGATATAAGTACATAATCGCGCTAAAACACGGAGAATTTATTTGTTTTTGCTGTCGGATGCAAGTATATCGCGGTGTTGCGTAATTAACACGCCGTGAAATCTACGGGTGCATCAGGGAGTACGTTCCGTGCTGGACAAATGTTTTAAAACAATTGTTTAAATTTAATTTATTATATTAATAATTCTTACAAGACACACAATTACCAAATTTCAAATAAAAAAAGCAAAACGGAGACTGACTAATAACACCAAGATCAAAATCGTATAGGCCTTAAATTGTTGTAATGGAATTAAAGACCGTATATCTAGTTTGTTTAGATGCTTGCAGAAATTTTAATTATTTTATGACACAAACTCCGACATTTACGAACGTAAATGTAAAATAAATGTTAAACCACTAACCATCGTGAACATATTCCATAATTTATAAATTAAATCCTAATTTATCTCCAGTGTAATATTTCAGTATTGTTGCATCATCAACCAACTTAAACCAGCTATAGAAATGACAAATGTCACGTACACACTTCTTGTAGATCAAACGATTTCATAGCAGAGCCGACAAAACATCACAGTCTCGATACGAGCCGACATTTTTCTTTGAAGTCGCATTTCATTGACAGATATTATCGCTGTTTACCTCTAGTCAAAAATACTACCTCTATGAAATTAACAGGAAGGCAGATCAAAGCAAAATGTACATCAATGAACTACCGACAGGTTTGAAAACATGACTAGGAATATTTTTTTGTTTCTTTCTGAATTGTGCGGATTATGTGATAATTATAGAGATAATCGAATTTAGTAATGGATCAATGATAAAATTAAACAGTAAGTATGCATTCACATGTTTGCCCCGGGCTGTTAAAGTGTTATCTGTCACTAGGAAAGGTGTTAAAACACGTTTGTTTTCGGGGAAAATGTGTGCGTCATTTGTGTACATGTTACAATTGTGACTTTCGGTTTCGATCTTTTTTACCACCCAAGAAGAATGAACAAACATATCCATTGTATATGTACAAAAAATTGGGATCCACGGACCAAGCGCGATATATTGGATATCGCGATATAACGGATCGCGATATAACGGAGTTGCAGTGTATTTTGTTCAGTCTCTTAGTGGTAATGAAAATAATAAATGAAACACACACTTCACTGACTGATAACTGGATACTGAAACTTATTCCTCCAGCATGTCATTCAGAACAGACCATGATCCAGAACTATCTTACTGATTATGCTGAATAAAATAACATTTCAATCACTGTCATTCATTTTGCCAATGGCAGATTGTTGGAGACCTGTGCCCAAGGTTATAAAACTGAGCTTGGAAACCAGTCTCAAATCTCAAGCATCTGATTGGCTGAAATGGTGACCAGTTGCCATTTCAGCCAATCAGATGCTTGAGATTTGAGACTGGCTTCCATGCTCAGCTTTATAACCGTCAACCCTAATGAGATCTGGTATAACCTGTAAAAACTGGCTTGATATTATATATGGCTCAAGGGTTTTACACTGAGACTCAACATCAGTCTTCCATCTCTGCATTTTGATTGGTTAAAATTAAGTATAGCCTTAGAACTGACCATTGACATCCTTGAGGACTGAGACTGGGCTTCAGATTTAGTTTTGTAACATTAAGCCATCAGTCTAACAGAAGAAACTTATTTTGAACATGGCATAATGAAGCAGAGTTCAGACACTAAGTGTCTTCATAAAAAGATTTTTTTGTAAAATCCCCTTACCTTACAAAAACATTTAATATGTTTAAGTACTGTTAAAATCTTTAAAACTGTAATTATATCTTGCTGAATTTTTGGTACAAGCAAGTCATTTCGGTATAATAAACATTTGATATTATTTAGTACTGTGCACCAGGATATAAATTTAACAGAGATTGGGTTATATTTAAAAAAAATTCAATTGTTGCATAATTATGCTTTCCTCTTAGCCTCCAAGGCTTGCTCTAAAGTTTAACTTCCCTGTCATTGAATGTTGAGTAGAAGATGGTACTATTGTAATTACAACAGTTTTCATACATTATTATTTTTATATGCTGATGGAAATCAATATGTAGAACACCACACACTATGTACAACCTGTACTGTATTCATAACCAGGTTTTC
>JAZAYU010001433.1:0-47598 GCA_038501625.1 Corbicula japonica
TAACTGAAAAATGTAGTAACACTGCATTTCTTAATGAGTGTTTGGAATGTCACAGTATGGTCCAATTATAGAATAGTTTTCAATGTTAAGACTGTAAGGTTTAGCTTAATAATAAGTAAACCGATTACTTATATTAGATTACTTATTGTTTTTTGTTTATTCTTTATAGATATATTTTTACAATAAAACTACAATTAATATTTAATTAGCTTCTTATGAAAGTATCCTGTAAAATCATGTATGTACCAAATTGTTATTTCAGATTCTGTTGGGAACAGATTGCGGTCCCTTTTTATTTTTGTTGAAGTATATAATCAGTAGCATCAAAATATTTTTCTATGAACTTTTATAGCTTAATGAGAAACAATTTATTGCAGAATTTTAGTTTAAGTATGTTTCATAATTTTAGCTTTATTGTTTTTTTTACAAATATAACATTTTTGGATATTGATCTCTCATAGAATTAAACTATTTACAATTATTTTAGTGAAAATGCATTGATAAAAACATACATTCCATAGTTGTGTTTACAAGTAAAATACATGTATAGCCTGACCAAGATAATGTTTAAAAATATCAATATATTCCTTTGAAACTGTTACAGTTCACAAAAACAGAGTATTTTATGTAAAAGTTATAAAACAGTTTGACTTTTCTGTAGTATAGTACTACGGTAATTACATGTTATCTTATGTAATAAAAGGGACATATCAATAATAAACTGCGCATCTAGCTAAAACTGTGTTTGTTTCTTTCTTAAAAAAATGACTACTTTACTTAAAAACATGACATGATTTTACTTAAAAACATGACATGATTTTACTTAAAAACATAACATGATTTTACTTAAAAAACATGACATTATATTACTTTAAGACTTGATATGATTTTACTTAAAACATGACATGATTTTACTTAAAAACATGGCTTGATTTTACTTAAAAACATGGCATGATTTTAATTTAAAAACATGACTCGATATTACTCTAAAACAATCCATAACCACCTTATCCAATCAATATCTAGACAATGCTTTTACCTATGGTCCTCAAATTTTGAGGTTGGTAGAAGACCTGTATTGATTTTGAGGTCAGTAGGTCAAAGGTCAAGGTCACAGTGACCTTCAACACAAAAACCTTGTCGGATCAATAACTAGACAATGCTAAACATATGATCCTCCAATTTCGTGGGAAGGTTGGTGATCATCTGTAGATGACCCCTATTAATTTTCAGGTCAGTTGGTCAAAGGTCGCGGTAACAGTGCCCTTCAACATAAAACCTTTGTCCAATCAAAAACTAGACAATGCTTTCATGTACGGTCCTAAAATTTGGTTGGGAGATTAATCATCACCTTAAGATAATCCCTATTGATCTGAGGTCAGTAGGTCAAGGTCAAAGTGGCCATTACAAAAACCAATATTGATTTTCAGGTCAATAGGTCAAATGTCAAGGTTACAGTGGCCTTCAGCACAAAATCGTTGTCCGATCAATAACTAGACAATGCTTTCAGGTATGGTCCTCAAATGGCATACGTGTTTTACAAACATCTCTTGTTAATAAAAGAGGTAGTTTCCACCAAACTTTGTTACTTGTTAAAATTAAAGTCATAAAGACTTTAGCTAGATTTGAGTGAGGGAGGGAAGGGAGATTTAATATCGTATTATTTGTGCATTCAGTTTATGATCATGTGAGAGTCTTGTTACTATACCATACCCTTGCGAGTCACCTTGAAACGACGTATGTTCCATTATTGTAACTGAACAATATTGATGGAAGTTCCGGCAATATTTAAATCAGTTCCACGTGGCTTAATTGGTTCTGTGGATTTCGTTCTACTTTAGATGTCATGCACGTAAAAATCAGGTAATGCTCCTGTCACACTATACCGCGTTCCACTGCGTTGGCGCGGCGTTGTTAAATTTTCCAGAGCGCCTTGAGCTCGCAAGAAAAATCTGATATTTTTCGTGAAGATGGAGATGTCATGGTATCCCCAAGGCGACCAAATCGTTGCTACGGAGCTCCCACTGCGTTCTACCGCGTTTCTACATAAGTTTTGTTGGCGAGTGTCTGCATTCTCAATGCACTGCCACTACGAAGTTTTACACACACTTCTTAATCATTTTTTTCTTGTTCTCGAACAGTTGAAACTATGCCTTTGGGTTGTCGCCATCGCAGATTGATATGCACAATAGGTCTGCTGTACAATGTCATGTAAATAGGCAAGCAGTGGCCCGGCTGTTTATTAGTATATCTTAAACATTTATACAATTTTGTCTTGAAAACAACGATGGGAACTGTAAAAGCGCAATGATCGCCATAACAGCTCCGTATTTTCGCTGAAAGAGCGCAGTAAAATAAATCACTTTTTATAAGCACCGTGTAAGCATGGTCATGATAGAGACGCATTTACATCTTAGAGTTTGCCGCACAAACTCTGTGCGAGTGCCGCTGACAGACAACCACAGCGTTCGCAGTGCAAAGTCTGTGTGCGCTCGCGAAGCACTTATGGCGTTGAAGATGACCTTCAACTGTGTTGCTATGGCGACCTTACGGCGATTCCGCTGCGCTCATTTCAGAACGCCGAGTGACGGCATTTGTTTTCTGCATGTTCAAAGTGCGCGCCGTCGGTCAAAGCAATCCCAATTCGTTTACTGGGGATGCCACTGCGTTGCTGCTGCTATGCGTTCTTGGGCGCATTAGGATCGCCGTGAGAACTCGACCCTAGTGAGACAGTCGTTTAAGTAATATATGGCTTTCTTGTGAAGCTTGTAATTACATTTGCAAATTTGCTATCAATCCATTCCTCTTGTTTTTACATATAGACGGACTCCGGCAGTGAGAACATTCGGAGATATTACGATTAAGACAATACGGACCGCAGATATGTGATAGAAAAACAACATCATAATATAAGTTCTAATAACGTGTTTCACAATCGATGTAAAACTTAAACTACATACGGTGAGCATATATATTTCTGTTTACATTGAATATTAATTCAGTGGATTTAAACGTACATGTACTTCGTTCTTTAAGAAGACGAACGTTTATAATCTCATTCTTTCGATCATTTGTTAACTGCTATACATTTTTGCCTTCTCGGTTACCTAATTGTTCACCTTTGGGTAATTGATTTGTAATTTATTACGTTACAATACAAGTTTTTATTATTGTAGGCCTAGTGTAGATTTTTTTTTCATAACGGTAGAGGGCCTTTCGACTGTTTCTACAATTTACACTTCCTTATTGCAGATGGTACATTTTTATGGCAAGCGTCTGTGATCTCGGTTATAGGAAATCGATATTGGTGTTTTACCTTAAAATTGTTGCAAGAATAACAGGTAGCTATTTTAACGCTTCACATGGTTCCAATATTGAGGACGATATAATACTTTCGTTTAATTTTGTAGAAATGGGAAGAAAAGTGACGATAGCAACATGCACTTTAAATCAGTGGGCAATGGACTTTGAGGGCAATTTATCTAGGATATTACAAAGTGAGTGTTAACAAGTTTAACTGTTTCTAAATGATTTGTACTCATAAATGTTCGTACCATAATCTAGCAGTTCTTATCTTTTATCGCACGTCACCAAGGCCCAAGATTCACCGAAATCCAGTGATTCAGATTGGAAATCAGATATCAAGGACAGATGTCATAAATACCTAATTTTTCTTTGGCCATTTTGTCCTAAATACCTCAAAAACACTTATTTTATTCAATATTGATAAGACAAACACTTCTTGACTTATGATAACATTTACAGAGTCTTAGACAGTGATCGAAATAAGCGATAGCCCGACAGCAAAAAACTAGTAGATTTTCTCTGGGGCTTGTAAAAATTCCCAATTTACCAGCCCGACAGGCTTGTGAGATTCAGATTGTTGAAAAATCATTGTACTTTCATTTTCAGATTAGTTAACAAACTTTTGAGCCGCTTATTTCATGCATACATGCCAAGTCTCACGCCGTGAGGTAAAAACACACGGAATTTCACCCACCCTCACGGTCTAACGGATAAAAACAAAAAACTCGCATATTTTTGTTAATTTCTTTTTAAAAAAATGTCATCTGCAGTGCACATTTCAATGTCTCCAAAAAGTCCGAGGATCGCCGAAATGAAAGCGCTTGATTGACAGTGATTATTGGAAATGACATTTTGTTTATTTCCTCTGCTGCAGTTACCCTGGGGCAATGGATTAACATCCTATGTTAGATAAAGTGTTATTCAATTATCTTTTCTTATTAATTGATATGTTTACTCAAACATCTTTATGTCTCAGCTGGGGTACAATTTCAATGCAAGTGTTACAGTTTTCGGCTACGGATGGGTAAACGTCTAAGGGAATTATTTTGAAGGTGTTAATTGTGAAGAGTTTTGGTTTTAATTGGCATGTTGAAGCATTAATCTAAGGTGAATAAAAACAAGATTTGTCAAATTTTTGGGCCCTTCTTTCCCCTTTATGTAAAGCTACAAGAATAATATTTACAATGCAACTCTAGACTTTCTTCATAAATGCCAATTCAGTAATTGCTTTTAGTGGATAACTAATGGCTTGAATAGTTTGAACTTTCAGTGGACATTTTTAAAATAAATGTGGCATAAAGATTTTTGTCACAAATATTTTATTTGATTTAAAAAAATGTGTTTAATTGTCTTGTTACTTCATTAAAGTGATGTAACTGACTGTTGACATCACTTTTATTAAAAAAAAAGGTAAAGGTACATAAGAACATTTAAAATATACTATGTTTCGACACGCTTTAGAAAATCTCACTTATTTTTGCTTAAATCTCACTTAAAAATGACACCAATCTCACTTAATTTTTTTTTCGATACCTGGCATGTAGTATGTTCATGCAGAAATCTGTCGCTTGTATCAATGTGTAATTCGCGCTAAATTGATAATAAATATGTTTACTAAGTTCTATGAGAAAATTAATAACCATCGAAAATATAATAGACCAATAGCTACATGTATAAATTCCATCTTCAGCTTTTTTCCAATCCCTTCCTAAAACATCTTTATTTATTTAAGAGCAATCAACACCTGTTTGAACACCTGTGTGATCAGCGTTGTATATTTCATGGTCACTGCTGTTAATTCACATCAAAAAACAACACCGACAAGTAGTATTGATTTATTGGAGATCAAAGTTGTCGGGCTGAGTAAAGAAAAATGTGATCATACAACGGTGTTTTTGAATTATATGAGATTGACTCATTTGTCAACACTCAGCCAAAAATTGAAGATCGCTCGAAAAAAGTAGGGTTGTATATAATCAAAACATGCTGGAAATTTATACCAATTGCCTGCCACAAATATTTTTTATAAACAAGCATCACAATTAAAATGCTCATAGAAGAGTTGATTTGTCGTTGAGTAGCATGTCATATGATATTTGTTAGGCAGTCAACAAAGCTGTTGAAAATTGGTGTTTATATGGATTAATATGCCCCAGACAATGGATTAATTAGCCCCAGACAGGTAAGCACTGTCAATTAACAGGGCACTCGTTTGGCCAGTTTTTGGGCCGAATATGGGTATCATTCCCCTCTCAAAATAGTATGTTTTTTCCCCTATCTCAGAAAAAAATTCCCCTCAAAAATGAAAAAAATTGAAAGGGACTCATGATAATGCACGACTTTTGTGATAACCTTTTCACAAACATTTCTGGGGGCAAAACTCCAAAACAGAATTTTTACTATTACTATTTTAAGGAATAAACAAGAAAAAGAACTGTATGTTTTGCATTTTAAATATGAAATAAAGATTCATTTATTCAAAGTAAAAAAATGCATAAATAATTCTCCTTTTTCGTCTTTTTTTTCTTAAAATGACACAAAAATTCCCCTTCCTGACGGTATGGGTACCAGTCCCCAAAAGTTGTCTAGTGCCCTGATTAAGCTATTGATTAATTCATGTCAGTTTGAAAAAGTCGGCGAGTGGCTAATAAAATCATGCTCCACATTGGTGTTACATGTTTTATCTCAGCGTCTGGGCGAACGAAATACACGTGGTTAACATCGGCAGTAATCGCCCCATACAGATATTGGATACTGGAAGCGTAGCGTGACGTAGTAGCCGGTGCGTGTAGGTTATTTTTACAGCGTTTAAACTTTACGTGACTCGGATCACGCTTGTTTGTCATTTCGTACCAGTTTCGTACTCAGCGGCGAAGCGTTTTATCGTTGTCATAATTATTGCAAAAACCATCGGCCAATTAGTCCTGAGAATGGATTTTTTATCGGCCCATTTGTCTTAGAGATCATTTTTTTATCGGCCATTAGAGAATTTTATCGGCGATTCTCCGATGGCCGACGCCAATCTGAATCACTGGAAATCGACTGGAAATTTCAGCGGTCAAAGTACTATGTATTAAAGTCAGGGGTGTCAAAGTGTAACACATTTGTGTCGGAGACAGTGTCAGGGTATGGGGTTACAGTCAAAACGGCCTCACGTAAAAATGGCCTCAAGTTAAAACGGCCTCATTTTGGTTAAAACGGCCTCACTTTCAAAAAAATATTGGTCAAAACGGCCTCACTTTTTAAAAACTTTTTGTTGTTTTCTATTATGTTATTTCATTACTTTTACGAGAAATTGTTGTAAATAAAACAAGAATGTCATAAGTTGTATTGATTTTAATCAATATAAAAATACATATGTATATATGTGCATGACTGTATCTCATACAAATGCATTTAACGTATCATGTAAATATCAGCATGACTCTATCTATCTAATGTCTGTATCTGACTGATCTTCGAAGCGTCTACTGGTCAGCAACAGAAGCAAATTTCTTTTCGAGTCGTGGTCTGTAAATTCCTGACATCAGCTTCAGCAAAACTTAAATGATGTTAAGTGCTTTAACAGCGCATTTGATTAAATTATCGCCTTTTCAATGTGCGCTACCATTTAATGTTCACACCTGATTTTGTTGTTAATAAGTATTATACTTATTAAATAAGTGATTAGAACGTATGTACTATGTCATCTTCATACTACTTAATTACTGTTAACTGCAGTCATACTTTAAGAATATGGCATTAATTTAACCCTTTTCTCCTTTGGCAGGGCTCTCACTAGACTTGCAAATCAGGGAGAAGTTTTGTCATAATTTTACCAAATTGGGGAGAAGTTAGCAGTCAATAGCATTCTTTTCTTATACAGTCTATACAAAATGACTTCTCCCTTAGCCCCAAAAAGAGAGAAGTCTGGTCACTTTAGGGAGACCACTTCTCCCAAGTCTTCCTCTAGTGAGAGCCCTGTCTGGATTCCTACATTGTGTGATTTAACCCATTTCTCCATAGATAAATCTTTATTATAATATGGGCTAGCATGGTAGATCCAGATTAGCCAGCACATCCATGCCATCTGATCAGGATCTACACTGTTTGCTTTTAGATTCTTAATGTTACGTCTGACCAAGATAGGACCAGTGCAGATCTACACATGTCACAAATGCATTTTATGTTTATATTGAGTAACGGGTTAACAGAAAATCTCTAGCATTTTACAAATTGATGTAAACATTTCAGGTATCCAAGAAGCCAAGAATCAAGGAGCAACATACAGACTGGGGCCTGAACTAGAGATATGGTATGTTGTTCTTGCAGTTATCTTAATCAAGTTTGATATAAAAGTATTTATTCTCAGAGAAACTAAATGTACATTGTAATTATGGAGCAGGTCTAATATTGGCGTAAAATGCAATATGACTGATATGCATGTGAGTTTTTACTTCATTTCCAAAAATAAGCTTTGTTCACCTTTTACTCCCTAATATTATTTAACATGTGTGTGACAATTGTAGACCCAGAAGAGTTGAGACATCTGTGTTGTCTGATCTAGATTACTCCTTAATATATTTAACATGTGTGTGACAATTGTAGATCCAGAAGAGTTGAGACATCTGTGTTGTCTGATCTAGATCTACACTGGTTGCATCTTGGTCAGAAATAACCTTATGAATCTAAAAGCAAACAATGTACATCTTGTAAATCCTGATCAGACAGCACAGACGTGCTGGATGATCTGGATCTACAATGTTTGACCTTGGTATAACAGCCATCCTGTGAAGGGTTAGAATGCCTTCAAAATAGTATAAATTGCAAAAAGAGATTAAAACTCCTTTTATTTCAGAGAATATTTTCAAATTTGTTGACATGTTCAATCACAACTAAAATTTGAGTAGGTGTTCAGTTCCAAAAAACAAAAATAATATTGGTTAAATTATTTTGGTTGAGGCCTGTCAAATGTTTAAAAAGTACTGAGAAAAATATGCAGATACCTGTAATTAAGTATTTAAAGCTATTTTGACCATATTTTGTAATTGTCATATAGCTATACATGCTGTATAGCTGGAAACATTTGACATCCGTGTCATTGATTTCTTAATTATAATTAAGCAGACAATGTGTAGTTTTTGTAGTTGATAATTCTAATTTTTTCTTGGCTTTGAAAATGAGCCTTTGCTTCTATGTTGCAGTGGCTATGGTTGTGCAGATCACTTCCATGAGAGTGATACATTTCTACACTCCTGGCAGGTCCTGGCCGAGCTGCTTGTGGCACCAGAGTGTCAGAACATCCTCTGTGATGTGGGCATGTAAGTCATGCATCCAGTTGATTAAAATATTAATAAATAAAGAAAAATAGATCTGTAAGAAAAGCTACATTAACCATTTTATTCACAACTGGAACTAAAACTTTAATCTTGAAAGATTCAAGATTTTATTCAAAGACTCTTTACATAAAGACATACATGTACATAGGAGAAATACATAACTTTAGAAGACTGTACATGTACACCATTTAAAAAATCACTACATATCTTTGGTGAGTTTACTTTGACAGTTAATTGAATATTGATCAGGAAGTTCTGGGACAAAGTTTTATGTCAGTATTGATTCTTTTGGAATTGAAGGTCTTATCTCTAAATTGCTTAATGGTTTCTGTACAAGACTTCCCTATCTGAAAATACTTGATAGTGATAGGAAGCAGGTTAATTAAATCAATGAGTGATTTGACAAATAATCTTGCTGTATCTAGTTTGGCCAGGATTTGTTGCAAAAACAGATTGTAGAGGTATATTACCTGAAACAATGAGGATGCGGTGCAAAAATCTTCCTTCTTATATAACATAATGAAGGATGTCACATGGTGAGAAAAATGTGTGGCCAGACTGGGACTTGAACCAAGAACTCCTTGCTGACAGTGTGTTGTGTCTGTATGAAGCTATCTTTTCTGCTGACACATCTTCTCCACTGGTCTTGACTAGATTTGTATCATATTTTATTCCCACTTCTACAATTGCTAAACAATTTTGCCAACCAGTCCGACATTATGGCTTGATAACAACAATTAATTTGTTCTATTTCAGGCCTGTTATGCATAAGAATGTGGCATACAACTGTAGAATTATATTCCTAAACAAGTAAGTTGATTTCTTATTTAAGTAAAATGTAATGTGCCATATTTAAGTTAGCAGATTTAAATGTCACCATGTTGGTTTGAAAATCTCTAATTGATACCTTAATATATCTGTTTGACAAACAGGACATTTTATGGGAACAACTGCACTGAGTGGTGGCAAGCTGCATTCACAAAAGTTTTCAGCTCTCTTAGTTCAGTAGAACTTTACTGAACATGGTCAGAATGTTCATTGCCATAATAAGTCATGTTTGATACCAGATTTCTCCAGTCACTGAATTTAAGGCCCTTTAATCTGGAATTTTTTACCAAATTAGCACTGTCAGCTATCTAACTTGAAACGCTCTTATTCAAACTTCAGCAAATTCAATCAGAATGTCTATGGGCATAACTACTCTGCCAAGTTTAATAACCATCAGATTGCTGCAGTGACTTGGGAAGTAATATGAGCAGTCGCTGTTTGGCACTCGTGCTTATAATGATGACTCATCTTATGGGAATAAAAGCAGTATTCTTTAGAAAGAGTCACAGTGTAAATAGCAGAACTAGAAACACAGGAAAGTGACTAAAAATAAGAATTGTGGGGCAAAGAAGTATGTATGCTGGATGATTAAACGATCCATAGAGTTACATGTAAACTTTCAACATCAATTACAGAACAACAACTAATAGAAATATTTGAAGTTTGTTAATACAGGATTGCAAATTTTTAATTTCTTTTTGTCGGTAATTATTTATATAACTGTTAGTGTGATAAAAGACTTTTATTTATCGTGTTTTTACAATGTCGAACATGAATTTTAAAACATATTTTCAATCTACATTGTAGAAAGATTTTGTTAATCCGTCCGAAGATGATAATGTGTAATGACTTTAACTATCGGGAAACTCGCTGGTTCACCTCGTGGAAGAAGGAACGTCAGACAGAGGAGTTCTACCTGCCACGTATGATACAGGATATAACAGGACAGGTATGTGACTGTAGTTGACACCGAGGCTTTTAGTAGTGTAAACATAAGAAAAGAAATCACTCATTACCCTAAACTGCTTCAGATACACAACTAAAGGAGAAGTATTTTCATTTTTTTAAAGTTCGATGAAAACCTATGAGTGGTTAGCTTCTATAAAACTGGTGAAACTTCTGCCTATTCTTACAAGCATGATCTCTGCATCCACAATAATTTTTCTCAATCACACTGGGTCATTCTAATGCCATTGTCCCACCATTGGAAAGCCTAAGCAACTTGTGCAGTAGTAATATAGAACTTGGCCTTGTGTAATTCTTGTGTAAAACTTTTGAGAAAAAATAATCAATGGTGGTTTATTTAAAGTTTAACTTTAAGTGCTAAGCACTGCATATGGTAGAGTTGGGGAATACTGAAGTATCATTGAATATGGCACAGGTTTAAAGTTCATGAAATTTGTGCTTGGTATTGTGCACGAAGGCAAACCTCAGGGAATATTTACTTCAAAATATCATATGAGAATATTACAAGTGTGTGAATGTTTGTCCTCATGAAAATGTCATTTGCATCATAAGCACAAAATTTCCGCCCCACAGTAGTGTAGGCCCTGATCAGTCGGCACATCCTCTTAGTCTGATCAGGGACTACACCATCCACAATTCAATAAAGCTCAGTTAATATATTTCCCTATAATAATAAAGTTATTGATAAAACATTCCTAAATGAATGGACTGGCTCAAATTGATAGAAAGGTCATAGGACTAAGGTCATGCCACTTTATTACTTAAGTGGGTACTGGTACATGTATATACCGTATAATGGTGTTTTTTTTGCGAGCATAATATTTTGGCTATTTTCGCGACGGTCGTAAATTCGCGATAATAAAAAACGCCAAAATTTCCCAACTTCATTTTCGCGGTAGGGATAATTTCATAGTTTCAAAATTTGTTGCATATACTATGCTTTACAAACAATACAGATGAGCGTTACTTAAAAAGCTGTTTGAAAAGGTAGCCCCATCGGGCTAAAGGTTAATTTTCACTTCATAACTTCTATTGGCATATCTGCGGTGGTCACTGTAATTATTCTGTTAATAAAAAAGTAAACACCATTGTTATTAAAACGGATGTCAATTATGCTATGGGCATTTTGGTTATAACAGTTTGATAAATGACCACTTTTAAATGCACAGCTGTCACACCATAGCAAACATTTCTTCAAATAATTCTTAATTTTTACATGTACTTTTGCTGGTACAGGATTACAAGAACTATAGCAATATGAATTGCCTGCAAAAAATAAAAACGCGAAAATTAATTTCTGCGGGCGAAAATTGGCTAAAATTACAACCACGAAAATATAAATTATGGCAAATTCGCGAAAATTTTCAATCGCGAAAATAACCCATTATACGGTATGTTTTTAAATGTCCAGTATATTTGATTGCTGTCTGCTCACTTTCAGGTAAAGGTTCCAATAGGTGATGCTGTGATCTCTACACTGGATACATGTATAGGCAGCGAGATATGTGAGGAACTCTGGAACTGCGAGAGGTCAGTATGTTTGTTCATATCTCGTAACACGATGTAAAACTCCTTTTAATCCCTCTCTCCCTAAATAAAAGACCCCTTGTGAGGTTTTAGGGAAAAAAATCAATGAATCCATATTTATTATACAATTTCCCTCAGGATCTAATATTAGAATAAAAAAAATAATATAAATAAAAATCGGCACCTTTTAGAAAATCTAACAATGGCATTTAAAAGGAGTTTTAAGGTAGGTTGACTTTGTTAAAGGCTGCCTCTATACAGAATATTGCAAAATAGGTTTGTTAGAAAAACATGTTAAGTTAAAAGAAAAATTTCTTGCACATTACATGCAGCATTTCTGCATTTTTACCAGTGCTAGAAAAGCTTAGTATACTCCCCCCATGTAAGAGGAGTCATATGTTTGAATGTGAGGAGACAATTTGGCTACTGTAAGAAACTACATGTTATGCAAATAAAGTACATTTGCTAGGTTCTGCCATTGGCTGGTGGATTTTGGGCTGTAACAACAAAGAGCCATGTAACTGCTCTCATGTGGTGCTCATAGACTGGATTTTCTCTATTCTTATAGTGTTTCCCATATTTTTGTTTCATTGAGCTGCACAGGATAAGGGTTTCAATGTTATTTAGGCTTCTTATTAAAGTATGTGTGAATAACGTGTAATATGGCATGAAACACTGCAGACCATGAATCATAATATTAATCCTCTTCATAAAATGTTGTTTATTGAAAAATTGAAAGTGCCAGTTGAGAGTAAAGATGTGCTGACAAAGATTCTTATTTTACAGCCGTCATGTTGACATGAGTTTAGACGGTGTTGAGATCATCACCAACAGCAGTGGCAGCCATCATGAACTGAGGAAAGCTTATGTACGGGTAGACTTAATCAAATCAGCTACCATGAAGGTAAGTTCTAGAGGTTTATGGTTCCCAGCCTCTACAACATTGCAAGTGGTTCCATGCAGGCTGATCAGTATCCACTATGTTGTTGTTCACCTAATAAAATTTAATGTCTGCCATATGTTCCTATCTACAATGAAGTGAATGGCACAAATTCAAAAAAGAACATTAATTTCAAAATCTTTTTTTATCAGCATAATCATAGTTAATAATAAACATGATATGCAATTTATTGTTCATTTAATAAGTTGACGATTGAGAGCAAAACTTACATAGATCCTTTAGAATTAATGATGATACTTAGGTTTTCCAATTGCCTATCAAGATATGGCAGTTCTTAAAAACAAGTCAAATATAGATTAATAGATGCCATATGTATTCATTTCAGTGTGGTGGGGTGTATGTGTTTGCTAACCTGATGGGCTGTGATGGAGAAAGGGTGTTCTATGATGGATGTTCTATGATAGCTGTCAATGGCAAAATTGTTTCCCAGGGTCCACAGTTCAGCCTCAAAGATGTGGTAGGTGTTAACACATTCCTCTATAGACCAATCTTTATTGCCTGGGCAACAGTTTAGATCCATGCTGTCTGATCAGGATCTAAACTGTTCGCTTTTTGATTAGCTAGGTTATTTCTGACCAAAATGCAACCAGTGCAGATCCTGATCAGATGGCATGAATGTGCCAGCTGATCTGGATTTACACTGGTTGCAATTGCATAAAAAGGCGTATTTATGGAGGAAAGGGCTAAAATAGATAGATCAGGAATAGTTGAATCAGCAATTACTACAAAAATTTTCAGTTAGCAAGTTTTTGTGACAAAATATGAGATTTTATCAGTTATAAATAGTTTGGAGTAGTTGAATATTTTATTGTACTGTAAAGAAAAACATTATGCAGTAGATGAATATAAGTATCAAAATATAATCAACATATAAATACTATATTTTATAGTTTAAATTTTCTAATTGATTTATAGGATGTTTGAATTGTATGGCTATGATGTGACAATATATTACAAATGAGAAATATCTGCTGAATAGATATAACGTGTATGTTGTTGTCTAATTTAGAGGTTTATGAGGCAGTGTAGACTGTACTTCATTAAACTGTTAGTTTTCTCAGACATTCGTAAAGCAGTGAGATGTTGTAGGTTGTGAATGTTGCCACTGTGGATCTGGAGGATGCCAGGGCCTACAGGAACAGTATGAGAAGCTTCTGTGAAAGGGTAGGTAATCCAGCTTGTTATCTCACATTATTTTGTGATCTTTTTTCTGTCGCCCTTTCGAGAAAATGTGATACATACTGATCGCTTTGTCGGTCGGTGACTCTGTCCTTCTAGCATGGAAAGTTAATGTTGGCTATATTGCTGTCATTTCTTAATATTTTTTCATCAAGCTTTCAAATTATAATGCTTATGACAACACCTTCGTGATGATGCCAAATTCTTTAGGTGAAGGTCACATTTGATTGAGTTATGTCCCTTTTTTGTACTTGGATATTTCACAAAAAACTAAACATTTTTGGCCATAACTTTGCAGTTTCTTAATATTGCTTTGTCAACCAGTAATATTGCTTATGAAAACATGATTGTGATGAGGCCAAAATCTTTAGGTCGAAGTCACATTTATTTGCATTATGCTCCTTTATCTACTTGGATTTTTTATTTTGACAAAGTACCAGAGGGCAACCCAAGTGAACTACTGAACACACATCTAGTGTTCATAAATTATGAACTTTTAATGGTAAAGAGTATTAAATTAAAATCTATGGAAATACTGATTGGATGGTTATATTATACAAGTCAATAAAGCAATGAGCAAATTGAAAACAGCAAAGAATGCCTTACAGTACTCTATAAAACTGATCCTTTTATGCCGGGGATTGTGTGCTTACTGACATGTAAATCTTGTGCTATACTGTACAGTTATGTTAATTGTTGAATTGTGTAATGTACTTTCAATACTTTCTGGTAGTCTGTTATACTGTAATATTATACAAGTAAAATAAAGAAATAACTTTGCATCTGTAAACAATAATTAATTAGAAACCAATGGTTTACGTTATCCAAACACATCAGATTAAATGATAAAATTTGTAGATAATGTGATTCTTTCAGAAGTTATGCTAAAGCTATTAATGCTCTTCATTTAAATTCTAAAATAGTTCTGTTTTTTATGATCGGTTGCTTGTTCAAGGAGCATTGAGTAGAATAAAGTGCAAATGTAAGCTGTAACACACAAGTGGATTTATTTTGCAGAACTCTAATGCCCCAGCTTATCCTAGAGTACATGTGGACTTCTCCCTGTCAGGAACAGAAGACTATTTCCTCCCCACAACCCAACCAGTAGACTGGCAATACCATTCACCGGAGGAAGAAATCAGGTACACATGCACTCATTCTCCATTCAGTAAGCACTTGTGCAGTAAAATTAATATGCAATAAAGCATGCCATAGTTCTGATCTATTATTACAGCTATTCCAGATGTTTTCACAAATTCTTTCCAGATTTTGATAAGAACTAAGAATATTGATGAACGTATTATTAAAATTTGAATAATTGCTTTATTGCATTCGTTGCAATTTGAAAAATACTTGCAGACTTCGCAAATACTTTCTAGATTTGTGATAAATGCAGTAAAAATGACCATCATATGATTGCAATGATAACAACAAACCTTACACACACTCCTGGGGTCATTAACAGTTAAGCTTAGAAATGAGATATATTCTCAAGGTGTAATATGTAACCAGTGCAGAATATTGAGATGCTCTCTCAGTGTTATGAAGCTAGTAGATATTTGTAGATAAAAATATCATTGAAATTCTTGATGGTCCTTATAGTTATTGAGAAACATTTACATGTATTATCATTTTCAGACAAAATTACGGGACATTTGATCTGTGGGTTTCATAAAATTAGTTCTGGTAAAAGCACTGAATATTATCAAACTGATAATTTCACTGTTTCAAATTTTAAAATTATTAATTCATAATCTTTATCTACACTTGTTACCTTATGGACAGAAATAACACAATGAATCTCAAAGTGAGCATTGTTGATCAGATGGCGAGATGAACTGTATGTAATTAAAAGGCTAGCAGATACATGTACATCAATTTTTACCTAACAAGATAATGACAAGTGATACAGTCAAGATTACTTTAACTCTTTCCTCCATAGATACAACTTTATTGTGTGGGTGACCAGTGCACTGTTCACTTTTTTATTTGTTTCGTTATTTCTAACCAAAATGCGACCAATGCAGATCCTGATCAGACGGCATGGATATGACAGCTGATCGGGATCTACACTGGTCACGCATGCGTAGAAATGCGTATATATAGATGAAATGGTTAGATATTTTATACCATTTCTATTAGTCAAACAAAGTGTTTGTTAGTTGTTTTTTTTTCAATTTGAGCTATGTGCAAAACTTTTTCTGTTTCCTTTATGATTTGTATTTAATTTTGATCAGCAAAATACATGTAATTATTTCCTTTCACTGGTTGACACTAGTTTAGGTCCAGCAATCTGGTTGTGGGATTACCTACGTCGCAGTGGCCAGGGCGGGTTTTTCCTGCCTCTCAGTGGTGGAATAGACAGTTCAAGCACTGCCTGCATTGTGGCCTCCATGTGTCATCTGGTGTGTAAAGAGGTCCAGAAAGGGGGTGAGTATCTTGTGTCATCTGGTGTGTAAAGAGGTCCAGAAAGGGGGTGAGTATCTTGTGTCACCTGGGGGCCGTCTTATCAACGTTCGTACGATCAGAAAAATCGTAAGATTAACGTACGACAATCTTACGAGTTAGTCGGTGTCTTATCAAAAATCGTAGGTTGCGATATTCGTACGATAATCGTAAGATTTAGGTGAAAACTTACGAGCGCCGAAGGGTACTCGTAAGTTATGAAAGTAGAATATAAAAATAGACATTTTCGTGACAGGGTCACAAGTCTCGAGGCAATGAGCGACGCTGAAGTTATATCGAAGTACAGGTTAAACTAACAAGCCATTTTTGATCTGGAAAAACGCTTACGTGACGATTTGAGTCCGAAGACAGATAGATCTCAGGCATAGTCTCAATAATTCGACTGCAAGCACAGACCCATTATCATACGAACGTTTTCGTTGTCTGTCCTTTACGTCTCAAGCAGTCACGATCAAAACTGTGGCGGAAATCGACCCGATTTAAATTCTTTTTTTTTCACTCCCACATGAAAATTTCAACACTGGTATGTCAAATATCGTTATAAAACATAAATGATGATAAAAAGTAACAATAAAATGAACGAATAATCCACAAAATAACTTGTTAAACCTACCACAGCATTGCCGTTTACACGGTGAAAATTTTCGATAAACGCGAGTCAGATAAACTTTATGCGGTGTAATCAACATGGGTGGGGGTTTAAAACAGTTTTGCATAAAAAAAAACGAAAACGGTACTTATAAAGGATTACATATATTGATTCTACTTGAATGTGCCTTCTCAGGTATATATATATTTTTTAATAAATATGGTTTAAGATGCTTTATGAAGCCGGCAAAAGATTGAAAAGTTGCGATTCATTTTCCGATCGGCGGCATATAGAAATAGAAGGAAAATTTTCCGCATTGATTTGAATAGTAACTGGGTTGTGCGCGAAGAGCGAGTCTGCTGCGACCATCGTATATATAGAAAAGCTCTTGTTAATCAATAAGTTTGAAGCATGGTTTTTATCTGGTGAGACCAGTTTTAATTATTATACGAAAATTTAATATAAGCAAAATGTTTGAGCATGATATAAATACCTTTTGTTATATTCTTTAAATTCTTGTTTATATTCTTATTATCGAGTTTTATTAATTTTATCCACTATCTGATTATATGTATTTTTCTAATGATTATTACGGGCACTCTTCCTAGTTCACCGTATAATTCAGACATATTCGTAGATTTATTAACACATAAAAGTTATTCTAAAAAACTTTGTGTGAACAATTTCAAAATCTTTTCCTTCATTTAGACCCCATACTTCTGATGAATAATTGAGAACAGACGAAACTAAAATATCAAATAGTTTACATATCTCTGTGACATGAAATTCGTAATTATTAAAAACGGAAAATGAACAGTTTTTCATGTCGATGTATATTGATATGACGGCCAGATTCAATATGTAAGGTACTGGACTGGTAACCTGATTTTCGTAAAATTGTGAACTGTCCTTATCAGGAATCGCCACACTCACAAAACACAGCCTTCCCACTCAGCGAACAAAAGAAGAGAGGTAAAGAGAGCGTGTTATTTTAAGTTTGTCAATTCAAATAAGACGCCACAAACAATTAACAAATTAATAACAAATCTAAATTTTCGTTCAGATATATAATATATGTATTTCTCTAGTAAAACATCATCTTTGTAAACTGCGTATGATCAAAGATGACGAGTTATTTTGTTTCGCTGTACCATTTTTGTAGACAGCGATCAGTAATCGCGCGCTTAATCATTTCAAAGGGAATTTCAATTTTTTTTGTTGTTGCCAGATGTATGACAGTCCATGTTCATCCAAAATATTTTTAATATTACTGGCCCAGTTTTCACCGCGTTAGTTTAATGTTATGTCAGTATCGTCTTTCAGCATTATATAAATATTTTTTATCAATTAACTATCGTTTTCTTTTAGTATTTTAATCAAATATTTTCACATAATAAATTTTCGCTGATATTTTAACAAATTCTCCCAGATTCTTCATCGAGTGCAAAAGAAATTGTGTTTTAAATATTATAACTATATTAAATAATTTAGGTCGTTTGTATATATGGGATAATCAATTTGATATTTGCATATCATTTGATATGATAAATTTAAAAACAAACAAATTATTGATAACTATCGTCAATCGTGGTACACGAGTATAAAGTTTATTAACACTTCTTGCACTTTACAATTTCCCTTTGCAAAAAGTTTAAAATTATTAATATTGCCTCGAAAGAAATTCGATTACTTGCATCATTTTTTAAGACTAGGGGCTTCCTGTCATAAAACAAACGGTTAACAGATTCTAACAAGTGTGACAGTGACACATGCTATTATCTGTTTATTGGCAATCGAAGTGTCAAATTGTGTGATTGTCCTTACCACTGACATAACTTAGATTAGCAAAATAGATTAGTATCAGTCGTATTATTAATGTTATTAATAATAATTTGCTGCAAGAATATTCACAATATGTAATTGCAAAAAAAAATGTAGAACGGTCCAAATTTAATATATTACAGGGGTACCACCACTAAAAACTTCAATTCTGGTTGAAAAACATATTTTAATGCATATGGAAGTACATAGAAAAGTACCGAAAACGACTTTTGATCGACGAATCATTTAAATTTGAAACAAATGTAATCTATAATAATTATTATATTAAAAATGTTCAACGTGTATTTTATCATTTCCCACCACAAAAAACATGAATTCTGCTTAATATACAAACGTATTTTAATGCATATGGAAGTACCTATAAAAGTACCGAAAACGGCTTTTAAAAGAGGTCCATCAATCATTTAATTTCAACACAAATATCAGCTATAATTATGTTTAAAGGGATCAACATTAAAAATAGTAGCGTATTAAATCATTTCCCACAGCAAAAACTTCAATTATAACCAAAAATAAAACATATTTGATGCATATAAAATTACCGAAAAAAAGTAATGGGAAAAGTACCGGAAAAAGTACCGGAGACCCAAAAAGTACCGGGATATAGCATGCGCCGTAGTTCGCGCGTTACCTCCATTGAACAGTTTATTTATGCTCACTGCGCATGCGTATAAATCTTACGCTAAAAAATATTCGTACGATTATTTTCACACTTACGAGTGGTTTGATAAGACACTCTTAAGATCGATCGTAAGAAAATCGTAAGTGGAAATCGTAAGAAAAAAGTAAGAAAATCTTACGAACGTTGATAAGACGGCACCCTGGTGTGTAAAGAGGTCAAGAAAGGGGGTGCGTATCTTGTGTCATCTGGTGTGTAAAGAGGTCCAGAAAGGGGGTGCGTATCTTGTGTCATCTGGTGTGTAAAGAGGTCCAGAAAGGGGGTGAGTATCTTGTGTCACCTGGTGTGTAAAGAGGTCCAGAAAGGGGGTGAGTATCTTGTGTCATCTGGTGTGTAAAGAGGTCCAGAAAGGGGGTGCGTATCTTGTGTCATCTGGTGTGTAAAGAGGTCCAGAAAGGGGGTGAGTATCTTGTGTCACCTGGTGTGTAAAGAGGTCCAGAAAGGGGGTGAGTATCTTGTGTAATCTGGTGTGTAAAGAGGTCCAGAAAGGGGGTGAGTATCTTGTGTCATCTGATGTGTAAAGAGGTCCAGAAAGGGGGTGAGTATCTTGTGTCATCTGGTGTGTAAAGAGGTCCAGAAAGGGGGTGAGTATCTTGTGTCACCTGGTGTGTAAAGAGGTCCAGAAAGGGGGTGAGTATCTTGTGTCATCTGATGTGTAAAGAGGTCCAGAAAGGGGGTGAGTATCTTGTGTCATCTGATGTGTAAAGAGGTCCAGAAAGGGGGTGAGTATCTTGTGTCATCTTGTGTGTAAAGAGGTCCAGAAAGGGGGTGCGTATCTTGTGTCATCTGGTGTGTAAAGAGGTCCAGAAAGGGGGTGCGTATCTTGTGTCATCTGATGTGTAAAGAGGTCCAGAAAGGGGGTGAGTATCTTGTGTCATCTGATGTGTAAAGAGGTCCAGAAAGGGGGTGAGTATCTTGTGTCATCTGGTGTGTAAAGAGGTCCAGAAAGGGGGTGAGTATCTTGTGTCACCTGGTGTGTAAAGAGGTCCAGAAAGGGGGTGAGTATCTTGTGTCACCTGGTGTGTAAAGAGGTCCAGAAAGGGGGTGAGTATCTTGTGTCATCTGGTGTGTAAAGAGGTCTAGAAAGGGGGTGAGTATCTTGTGTCATCTTGTGTGTAAAGAGGTCCAGAAAGGGGGTGCTTATCTTGTGTCATCTGGTGTGTAAAAAGGTCCAGAAAGGGGGTGAGTATCTTGTGTCATCTGATGTGTAAAGAGGTCCAGAAAGGGGGAGAGTATCTTGTGTCACCTGGTGTGTAAAGAGGTCCAGAAAGGGGGTGAGTATCTTGTGTCATCTGGTGTGTAAAGAGGTCCAGAAAGGGGGTGAGTATCTTGTGTCATCTGGTGTGTAAAGAGGTCCAGATAGGGGGTGCGTATCTTGTGTCATCTGGTGTGTAAAGAGGTCCAGAAAGGGGGTGAGTATCTTGTGTCATCTGGTGTGTAAAGAGGTCCAGAAAGGGGTGAGTATCTTGTGTCATCTTGTGTGTAAAGAGGTCCAGAAAGGGGGTGAGTATCTTGTGTCATCTGGTGTGTAAAGAGGTCCAGAAAGGGGGTGAGTATCTTGTGTCATCTGGTGTGTAAAGAGGTCCAGAAAGGGGGTGAGTATCTTATGTCATCTGATGTGTAAAGAGGTCCCGAAAGGGGGTGAGTATCTTGTGTCATCTGGTGTGTAAAGAGGTCCAGAAAGGGGGTGAGTATCTTGTGTCACCTGGTGTGTAAAGAGGTCCAGAAAGGGGGTGAGTATCTTGTGTCACCTGGTGTGTAAAGAGGTCCAGAAAGGGGGTGAGTATCTTGTGTCACCTGGTGTGTAAAGAGGTCCAGAAAGGGGGTGAGTATCTTGTGTCATCTGGTGTGTAAAGAGGTCCAGAAAGGGGGTGAGTATCTTGTGTCATCTGGTGTGTAAAGAGGTCCAGAAAGGGGGTGAGTATCTTGTGTCACCTGGTGTGTAAAGAGGTCCAGAAAGGGGGTGAGTATCTTGTGTCATCTGGTGTGTAAAGAGGTCCAGAAAGGGGGTGAGTATCTTGTGTCATCTGATGTGTAAAGAGGTCCAGAAAGGGGGTGATTATCTTGTGTCATCTGGTGTGTAAAGAGGTCCAGAAAGGGGGTGAGTATCTTGTGCTGCTCCTGGGTTAAGATGTGAGTGTATTTAGTCTTAACCCCTAACTCCATTTATACGGTATTATCACATCGGCAAATTGTGTACATCTGTGCAATCTGATCAGGATCTACATTGTTCACTTCTTGGTCAGAAAAAAACCTAGTGAATCAATAGGCGATTAGTTTAGATCCTGTTTAGATGGCATACCTGTGCCAGGTGATCTGAATCTACACTCATGTAGCAAATTGTGTAGATCCTGATCAGATGGCACATTTGTTTAAACTACTAAGATTTGTTGTTTTACATGGTTTTTTAATTAAAACATATTTATAGATTTTTATAATACCTTTTGAATCAGTAATGTTTGACTAACAAGACAATAATTTATTAAATCATTGGTTTGGATATACCTTTCTCTTACATAGATCCCAAATTATTTCAGCTACATTTGTCGCACATTGTTTTAGATGCCCATGTTTTGTCTGATGCCAGACGATTAGTTGGGGATCCAGGTTACTTTCCCACAGACCCCCAGGAGCTGGCCGGGCGACTGTTCACCACATGTTATATGGGGACAGAAAACTCCTCTGAAGACACAAGGTCCAGAGCAGCAGAACTGGCTAAACAGATAGGAAGGTTGGTGTAAACAGTTCACACCTTTATTTGGTGAGCCAAAAATGTAGATCCTGATCAGCTTGTACATTTGTGCCATCTGATAAGGATTAACATTGTTCACTTTTAGATTCATTAGGGTATTTCTGACCAAGTAGGGAACAGTGTAGATCTAGATCAGATGATCCAGATCAGGTGGCATGAATGTGTTCATGTTTGTTCATGCTATCATGTTTGTATATATATGAAGTAAATGGTTAAGAATGCTATTTTTTTATAGTGAGAACTAACTTTATCAGAACAAAAAGTTATTTCAAGGTAAAAAAACTAAATATACATGCAGTTCATTTTTAAAAACTTCACACAGACCCAACATGCTTTTAAAATCTGATATTGTTATAGAGTAATACAAAAAAATGAAATATGCATATCAGGAATGGCCACATCCAGCATACACAGCCTCCCCACACAGCCAAAAAGTAGAGTGGAAAAGAGAGCATTGTATTACAATAATCAGTTTCAAAATGGACGCCACAAACAAATAACGAAAGTGAGAACCAGAGCTGTTACCGCCTTGGAACGGTCGGTGGCAAAACAAATTGCCACTGGGGGGTTCAAGTCATTTAAGAAAGCGTTTGCTAAAAGAATTATATTACTCATATTTTGTCTTGTCAAACTAGAAAGTTGTCTGTTCTTAGTTTAAGGAAACCTTTGCTAATTATGTTAATTTATCAAACGCAAAGCAGCTTAATTTAACATCTGCTATGAATTGGATTTCTAACAAGTCTTTCTCTATCTGATTGCTTGATGTCTTGTGATTGACAGCTTTCACCTCTCAGTGACTATTGATGTAGCTGTGGCAGCAGTGCTCAGTGTGTTCACCACTGCCCTGAAGCTGGTACCCAAGTTCAAAGTGCACGGTGGAGGGCTCCGAGAGAATCTGGCACTGCAGAATGTGCAGGTAATTGTTAACTTCTGTCATTAAGATAAAACTAAAATTCAAAGTACAGGGTGGAGGTTTGATAGAACATTTAGCACAATAGAATGTGCAGGTAATTGTTAACTACTGCCCGCAAGATAGAACTCAAGTTCGAAGTTGACTCTAGAGGTCTGTAAGAATATTGAGTTCTACAGAATATACACTGTTGTGGAGATGTTTACCACTCTCGAGTTTTACCTTCTGAAATTGGTTGGAATGTTTTTAGTTTTCAGATACCAGCTATGTTGGGTCATGTGACTTAGTTCGCCTTTCATTTGCCAAAGCTTAACCAAATTAGCAATATCCTCTATATTATCTCTCTGTGGGGCATATGTTTAGGAGTTTGTCATGTTTGTTCAGTTGGATAATGTTTCAAGAGATAAATTTAAGCGGTAGGTTTTTGTTGTTGCTTTTTTAAGAAGTTATTCTTTCAATAAAATCTTTCACCAACAGCAACCATTGGATCATGTATTACAATTAGTCTTGATGGCACATAAAAATATACTTCACCCCTTATGAAGATCCGTTTTCTGCATGTCATTATTTTTCTACATATGTTGCTGACTTACCTTTGAATTCTACAGGCTCGTGTGAGGATGGTGTTAGCCTACCTATTTGCTCAGCTTGTCCTCTGGGCCAGAGGAAGACCTGGTGGTCTCCTTGTACTAGGATCAGCTAATGTCGATGAAGGGTAAGTCATTTAGATTTTTATAGATCAAAGATACTATCAAATTTAATCTTTGTTTGTGGGCAAAATGTGTTGGTCTCTAGTTTTAAACACATGCTTAAGTTAAAAAAATTCAATTACACAACTGACAAAAGTGTGAACTGAACACTTCAGAATAACCATTGTCTACATTTTCATGTGCAAGGTTGAGGTAGATCCTCCATATCTGTCCTGGAACACATGGCACTGCCAGTAACAATATTTCGGACCATGCAACCACATCATAGTGCAGATCCTTAAATGAATTTAACAATACACTTTTCTTTTATCTTTTTTGTGTGTGCATAAAAAATAGTTTGTGTGCTGTCTGTTGCCTTACAGTCTCATCGAAATTGGCTGATCTAAAAGTTTTTAAAAAAACTTTTTAGTTATATTTTGTGCTTGTTTATTTCTACTCTCTACAAGTTGATTAAATTATTCAAAACCTACCTACCCCAATAATTCTGGGTATGGCAACTGCAAACAATTTTTTTTTATCGCATGTATGACCGATGTAAACCCAGATCAGATGTCACATTCCTTTTTTTTCTTTTTCTTTTTTTTTCTGCTGTCTGATCTGTATGTGAACTTTTTGCATCTTGGTCAGAAATAACCTAAATGAAGCTATAAGCAAACAGTGTAGATCCTGATTTAATAGATGGCGTGGATGTGCCAGCTAATTAGAATCTACACTGTTGGCTCATGCAATAAATGTGTATCTGTGGAGAAAAGGGTTAAGATAGTTAGAATCTACTTTCAGTTTGCGAGGTTACATGACCAAGTACGACTGTTCTAGCGCTGACATTAACCCTATTGGAGGGATCAGTAAGACAGATCTGAGGAGATTCATCAAATACTGCACCACCAAGTTCCAGTTCTCTGCCTTAGAAGGGTACGTGAGAGAGAGTAACAACAGTTAGATTTCAGTACTTTGGACAATCGTAACATCCATTTAATATTTGGCTAGTCTTTTTCGAGAAGAGCATCACAGTTGTTAGGATGTCAGCAATGTACATGTACTACTGTGATTTCCAGTTTACTTTAAAAAAAGTATTATATAATCATTTAATCTGATTTTGTTTTATGTAGGTCTCTGTCTTTGTGTCTGAGAAATTTATAACCTAAGTGATTGATTCTTTGACAGGACCATATATATATATATGTATATATATAAATAAATATATATGTGTGTGTGTGTTTAAGGATTTACAAAGCGCCACCTACAGCAGAGTTAGAGCCCCTGGCTGATGGACAGATAGCCCAGACAGATGAGGTATGTTAGCTGTAGATACATGTAGAAAATATTGGATGTACAGTACTGAAAATCATGAAATTGGCAATCGGATTGGAAGCGGACCGCAAAACCAATCCCGTAAGGAGCGCAATGGAAGCGCAATCGAATTGGAAATGGAATGGAATCGAAGCGAATCGCTTTGAGCGTTTGGATCGCTTGGAGTGGAAAGACTGGAGCATTTTGACCGGGACAGTATCGCTTTGAACGTTTGGATCGCTTGGCGTGAAAAGACCGGAGCATTTTGACCGGTTCGGAATCGCTTTGAGCGTTTGGATCGCTTGGAGTGAAAAGACTGGAGCGTTTTGACCAGATATGATCGTTACTATTTATAGTTTTTCAGTTATATATAGTAGTGGTCCGAATCGCTTCTTCCGATTCTTTTAACGACTTTAAGCAAAGCAATTTTTGACAATAATTTAATTGAGTTTTCTGCTATTGAACACTTGGTCTAGTAATACAAAAATAATTTCATGATCACTTTACTTTGTTAGTAGCCACAGTGTTTTAACAACAAAATTAAAATAATGAAACTGCAAAAAAGAAAAATGTCACAGAAATGTAAATTCAGCTCGAGATGCGTATTAAGTAATGACCAATGAAAAGTGGGAGTGAAAAGATCGGAATCGGAAGAATCGGTTTGAGCGTAAAGATCATTTGGAGGGCATTGTCTGGAGTGAAAAAAATTGGAGTGCAATCGAATTGGAATTGGACCGCAATAGGAATGGAATCAAATCGGTTATAGATGACATTATGATCGGAAGCGGACCGGACCAGAAGCGGAAAAATTGTCAATTTCATAATTTTCAGTACTCTATGTATCATCTGTTGATATCAGTTAGTAACAAAAATTGTGTTTCTGATTGAAGTCTAAGGATAAGAATACAGTATTTTTAAATATTGTAATAAATTTATAGTTAAGGAGATCTAGGCCTAAGATCATTAAATTTAGAATGAACACCATTCTCAAGCATCTGATTGGTATAAATGAAGACCAGTCACCATTTCAGCCAATCAGGCCCTGTGATTATAAAAAACAATTCATGCTCACTCAATTTGAGCATGAAAATATGATGGCTTCATTTCGTTTCATTATATAAAATAAAATTTTTCGGACTGAAAATATGTTATAATTGATTTCAATAACAACTGAATAACAGATTATTATTTCTTATTTATAAAAACTGTTCATGTCCCGATCATTTTAAGTTTGAGCACAGAATCGAGTTGAGCATGAAAATAGTTTTTATTCATGGGGGCAGATGCTTTAGATTTGAGACTGGTCTCCAGTTTTAGTGTTATTATCTTGAGCCTGGATATTTAAAGTTCCACCCTCTGTAAAGGTATTTTTAACTGAATGGCGTAACAAACCTAATTATTTTCTTTTGACGAAATTTTATCAGACTTTTGCTTGTTTTTCCCTAACTAATTATAAAAATCATGCTGTTGCAACATTTTGAAACTCAATACAAGAAAATCCTAGTTCAGCTAGAACTGTGCCCAAGGTTATAAAACTGAGCATGGAAACCAGTCTCAAATCTCAAGCATCTGATTGGCTGAAATGGCGACCAGTCGCCATTTCAGCCAATCAGATGCTTGAGATTTGAGACTGGTTTCCAATCTCAATTTTATAACCTTGGGACCTGACTAAAAAGAGCTGTATGAAAGAGCTGTATAAATAACAAGCTTAGTAAAATATTTGTAGGAGGATATGGGAATGACGTATGAGGAGCTGTCAGTGTATGGACGATTGAGGAAGCAGCAAGGTTGTGGTCCGTACAGTATGTTTTGTAAACTTGTTCACATGTGGAGCTGGCTTACACCAGAGCAGGTGAATCTAATAATGATAATAAATACTTTATTTCATGAGCTTTAACACATTAAGAGTAGCACACCACAAGTTCTTTTCTGATTTCCCATGTTGCCCTCAAAGAGCAAGAAAGTTTTAAAACAACAACAACAAAAACACCTAGAAAGGCAGCAACATCAAAATTATATTAACAACAACAGATAATCCATTCACATTTGCTCTTTTATTCAGAGTTTTGCATCAGAAACTACATGTATTTTATTAATGTTTGAACCGATAGAGGATACTTTACATGAGAAGTTAAGAAGTCTGTGTAGGAGATTCTTGTGTTTAATATAACTTTGAAACTTGTTAGTAATAAGCACACCAGTGCCCAAGGTTATAAAGCTGAGCATGGGAACCAGTCTCAAATCTCAAACATCTGATTGGCTGAAATGGCGACCTGTCGCCATTTCAGCCAATCAGATGCTTGAGATTTGAGACTGGTTTCTAAACTCAGCTTTATAACCTTCAACCCAGCATTCCTTTGTGTAGGTTGCAGAAAAGGTGAAGCACTTTTTCCGAAGCTATTCCATAAATCGACACAAGATGACAACCTTGACCCCCAGTTACCATGCGGAGACGTACAGCCCAGATGACAATCGCTATGATCACAGACAGTTTTTATACAATGTTTCCTGGCCTTGGCAGTTCACATGTATAGATACACAGGTAAATGAACGGTCTCCAACCATTTTCTTGAATACGCCTTCAATTGACAATTAAATTACACATACTGATTAACAGGCACTGTTAGGAGATTCAAACAGTTTTAATGTTCAAGGAATGACTATAATTCCAGACAAGTGATGGGTGGGTGGAAGTGAGGGTGGGGAGGAAAGTGTTTGGAAGAATGATCAGATGAGTAACAAAATTATTCAAATGATGTCACTTCCATTAAGTAACTGTTGAAAAAGAAAACCTAACTGCATTTTATTTCAGTAGATAATTTGGAAACTTAGTGTTTTTATTGAGATTTTATTGATTTTGATAATTTGAATATGCAAGCGAAAGGGAATACATATGACTGTCTTTAATGTAAGCGGGTTGCCCGAAGCCCGGGACAAGTAAATTACGGTCTGGACAACCGTAGTGTGCCTTAGGCCCTGGTCGGTTGCCTGAACGATCAAGTCCGTCCTGGACGGTTTTTATGCTAACAAACAGTCAGGATCGTGACAGACGGACTTTATACCTTGTAAACCATGACGGGTTATTTTTAAACTAATCACATACACTAAACACTTATTGCAAATAAGGTAATAATTATCTGTAAGGTGCTTTCGATAACCGATCTATTTCAATTTGTCATTAGTTATGGCGATGCAATTAAAATTTTATCGAAGGTGCACAGCCGGGTAAGCGTGTGAAAAAAGAGAAGATCGGCGATTCGAAAAAGGTCAAAAAGCATATGAAGATAAACGAGAAAGGGAGTTTCAATCCTTAATGTATTGCAGTGCCTGTAGAAATGCTAAAGTTGAAGCAAAGTCTGTATTTGTAGTGGAAAGAAAGTCTTTTTTGTTGAGTTTTTATCATCTTGCATTTTCGGACAACTAAAGTCTGGGTCGGGCAAGTAAAAATCCTATCCTACTAGCCCGAATGGACAAGTGGTTTTGAAACCTAAAGGCCAAGACTGATATGACATTTATGATTCTTATGGCAAAAATAAACCAAAGCATTAGCATGATTTCTTGATTGCTTAAAATTTACTTTTGCCCCATTTTTATTTTAATTCGACAAAACATGAAAATATTAATTGTCATTTTGATACTCCCTGGTGTCAAGAAAATTACTTTTACTTTGTTTAGTGAATAAATAGTGTTAGTGGCATGTGTGATATATATTAATATTGTATATGTGAAGCTCTTGTGGTTAAAATTTCTTTGTTAGTTAAGTAACCCAAACATCTGCATGCTAAATTTAATTCAAGTAATATGTTTTCACACTATCATTAATAAAGCATTAATGAATGGTCAATTTTATTGTAATTAAAGACTTGTCTTATTATATAGTTTGTTTGTTTATGTTGTATTCGTACTAATTTTATTTTTTAACAGGTCAAGCGATGTATTCATACTAATTATTTCTTTTACAGGTCAAGCGATTGAAGAACTATGTTGGAAATCCTCAAGGACAGAACAGCACACAGTCCCAGTCTAAGTCTCAGTATAAAACCAGTCAGGGTAACACGGCAACAGGAAATGGAAGTGTAAACAGCAACCAGTCCAACTTCTCCTCAGGAATTGTGGTCTCAGTGTCATGTGATCAGGGTCAGGTGACACATCAGGCAGCATCATGTGATCATGGTCAGGTGACACATCAGGCAGTGTCATGTGATCAAGGTGAAGCCAAAGACCATTCTAACCAGATAACTAGTCTGATGAAATATGGCAGTCAGAATATGTTAAAAAATTGTACATCAGGATTTAATGACACAGCATCTGGATGCAAAGTATCTTTTTCCAAGTTAAATTGGCAGGGATTCAATGAAGGGGACGTTTTCTGTTTCAAGAGGCCAAAATTAATGGTTTCCCCCTAGATCTCTACCTTGCTTTTAAGAAACAGGCTTGCAAAATAATATATAACACTTACCTCTATATATATGCCTTTATGGTGTGGGTGAAAAGATTATATCTAGATCAGCTGGGACATCGGTTTGCATGTTTATTTGTTGATGTGTTAAATGCACAAAAAAGGGAACAGTGCAGATAATAATGAGACGGCAGGCATGGATGTGCCAATTGATCTGGACCTACACTGTTCGCACATGCGTAAAATTACATATATATGGTTGAAAGGGATAAATAAGCAAGTGTTTGTTAGGTACTATTTGACAAAAGATTGATCATTATCAAAAATTATTTTTGCAATTTTCTTTATAAGAATCCGGTGGGTAGATAAATAGATGATATTGTTGTTAGCAAGTAAAAACAGACCAAAATAAATAAATGGAATTACAAAAGATACCTAGATTTGCCAAATATCAATTAGCTAAATCTTTTAGCCAAAATGTTACTGGAATAGTTATATTTATTGATCTCATTTAGCTAATTTGGATACAAAAATGAATGTCTTCTGTTCCATACCAGTTAAAGTGAGTAGAAAGTTTGCATTGTTCAATGTGTTGTGTAGATCCAGATCAGCCAGCACATCCATGCCGTCACATCAGGTCTGGAGGTTATAAAGCTGAGATTGGAAACCAGTCTCAAATCTCAAGCATCTGATTGGCTGAAATGGCCACTGGTGGCCATTTCAGCCAATCAGATGCTTGAGATTTGAGACTGGTTTCCATGCTCAGTTTTATAACCTTGGGCACAGGATCTGCACTGTTCGCTTTTCAATTTACTAGGTTATTTCTAACCAATACGGGACCAGTGCAGATTCTGCAGGGCTCTGCATAGACCAAGAATTTAGGGAGAAGTGAGTCGCGGTCGCGAGCCGCTTTGAAGTACACAAGCATGTTAATGTAAACACTACTGATATTAAAAGAATCATCATCATCTTCCACATCAGCAGCAGCAACAGCAAAGAACACTTATGCTAATTTAACAAGTTCATTTTATAAAATTTGAATGCTGATGAACTATATTAACTTAATAGCATGATATGAGAAACTATAAACAACAAATTCTGTAATGGTTAACAAGGTTTCTTTTATTATCACTTCTTATTCATATTAACGAGTTTAAAAGAAGTACTACATAAACATAATCTATCATGATCTTAAGGTAAACTACTAAATGAAATTCACAGGCTTGTTTTCCATAACTAGAGAATATACCAATTCAGTTGAACATAGCTAAATTTAGCATACATCTTTATTTAAGCATAAAAAGTGAAAATAGTATCAGCTACATTTCATCACCAATAATGGTATAAGTACCATTGAAATATGAAGGAGATATACCGTTGTTGCACTAAGGTGACGATTTACAGTTAACTTGAACACACAACTGTAGATGATTGATATGAACTGCATAACTCACAATGTAAAGTTTGTATTTCAATGTGCACATTTTGGATAGTAAAAGTATTTTTAGCTTAACACAAATCACCAGTTAAATAAAAATGTGAATGTTTTCTTTTTTATCCTATAAGCACTAAGAACATGTGGATATTACAAAATGATTTCATTTCTGACAGTAGATTTGTCTTTTTTAGCACTTGTCCACTTGTTCAGGGCTCTGGGGAAGTCAAACTTTTCAAGCTCAGGACCATCCTCTGAAATTCTCATCAAATCATCCATGGTTTCTGTTTTCAATGTGCTTCTGAAGTTGGATTTAATCCGATTCTGAGTGGACAATCCTCTCTCACACCGGACACTTGTCATGGGGAGAACATCACATATTTTTAAGAGAATCAACACATTGGGCAGAGTGTCACTAAAGGTGTTCATCATTATGCACATCACTTCAACCATGCTCAAGGAACTATAATTTCTTGTAACCAGTGCCTAAGGTTATAAAACTGAGCATGGAAACCAGTCTCAAATCTCAAGCATCTGATTGGCTGAAATGGCGACTGGTCGCCATTTCAGCCAATCAGATGCTTGAGATTTGAGACTGGTTTCCAAACTCAGCTTTATAACCTTTAACCCAGTCTTTTGTACTGCTGATACTCAGAAACACAAGAATCTGTATCACTGCATATATTCACTGAAGTGTTCTGCCAACTCTGTGAATTCATCTCTGCCATACTTTGCAACATTGTCAGAAGCAGCAATATTTTCAGGCACAAGGACTTGCATTTTATTTATTTTAGAATTGTCTTGAAATCCAGCAAACAAATCACACAAAAGGTCGATTGCATTATTAATTACTCCCAGTAAGATCATAGACAATCATCTTAATCCAATTATCACCTCGTACAGGTTCTCAAAGTGCCATAAAACTCGCAATTAACTGTCAAATTAACAACTGTCATTTTCAACATCCGGGTAACTTACATCATTATCGCTTATGTCATTTACAAAAAGAAAATGCTGAAGACTAACGAGCGATTTTATTGGTTTATTCTGTATACACCAGCCAATAAAAATCTCATTTTGTGAAGAATGATTAGGTAATCAGGTCGAATTTGTTTACGACACTTGTTTGTCAATGTTTGTAATTGAGTAAGTGAACATTTGGAGGATTATTAGCAGGAGTTTGATTGTTCCCTCAGGCAAATTAAACAGGAAATCGAGGGCGAAGTGAACTTCGCTTTTCTATGCAAATAAAGCGAAGTCAGGCCGGTCTGAGCGCCTTCTTCGCCCGAATCGCCTTGATTCGTGATCCCTGCGTTCTATAAGTTTTCAGTTAGTTTTTCCACATACAGAGGTGTGACACTTTCTAGAACTTTTTCTTGTTGTTGGTAACACCTTAGTTCAGGGTTGTATCATTCAGCAGTGCTGTCTTCTTCACGGTCAGTCACAGAGCCAGAAAACTCAGTATTTTCCTGAATGTTGTTGGCCACATTCTTGTGAGAGGATTCTTCACGGGGTCTTGCATACACTGCTTTATTGTATATCACTTGAACAAACTTTCCTAGATTTTCAGCGATATACATATATTGTATATCACTTGAACAAACTTTCCTAGATTTTCAGCGACCCGCCCGGCTAGCTCAGTTGGTAGAGCATAGGACTGTCAATCCAGGGATCGTGAGTTCGATCCCCAGCCGAGGCGGGAAAAAATTTCTCTGTAACAATTGAACTCGGACATTGCGTCTGAGAGTCATTTGTCCCTCACCTCTGATTCAAGTGAGGAAGCAGTCAGTCGCTTGCGGAGAAATTGGTTAGTACTGGTTGGAGACCCAGGAACACCGGTTAGGTGGACTGACCGCCGGGATATAACCTAGCTGTTGAAACCAGGCGTTAAACCCGAAACAAACAAACAAAACAAAAATAGATTTTCAGCGAATATCCCGTCATCCAACAATTCTCGCAAGCTGTCACATGTACTCTACTAGAGGCTGCACTTTGCTAAAGTCCAGAGATTTGCTTTGAAAGTTCTTGGATAATCTGCCCATGTTTGGCAGTACATCCATCATGAGATGGGTAATAGCCACAAACTTATACTGATTCACTTCATTGTAGATTCCTTTTGCTAGAGAATCAGTCACTGCATCACATTCTAGACTTGGTCCCAAGGTTATAAAGCTGAGATTGGAAACCAGTCTCAAATCTCAAGCATCTGATTGGCTGAAATGGCGACCAGTCGCCATTTCAGCCAATCAGATGCTTGAGATTTGAGACTGGTTTCCATGCTCAGTTTTATAACCTTGGGCAACGTACACAGCTGTATAAGAGCGGTAGATGGCACGCACAGCTTCTTCCATACTAAGCCATCTCACTGAATGCACTTCTGTGAATTTCAGTTGGGGTATAGTCATCCATTTCAGTCACAGACTTGGCTGCCTGTGATGTTGCTAGGGAAGTCCTGCGGGCAGCACAGTGGACACCAATCGAAGGGGAATGCTCTCTGACTTTACAACTCCAGCCATTTAACCAGTCATTACACTGGCACCATCAGTGCCAATTCCAGCGCCAATTCCAACCATCTTCGATATGTCTAGTCCTATCTCTTTCAATTCCTGAACTATCATGTTCACAATATTTTCTGCATTTGCAGAGCCACATGTAAGCTGCTTGTTAGACAACAGACAACAGTCAACTCCACTGTTACTCACATACTGTGCATACATAAGTAATTTCTTGTAGTTCACATGTATAGATACACAGGTGTTTCCTGGACTCTTGATTAGATGGCACAGAGGTGCTGCCTGATCTGGTTCTACACTGGTCGCACATGCGTAAAAATGCATATATATCAAGGAAAGGGCTAGTGTGATTTACTTCCAACTATTTCATCATGTTAGAACTATGATATGTTAATGTAACACACTGCTGTAATTGTAACGTACACTACACTCTCCTGTAAATGTAACACACTGCTGTAAATGTAACGCACCGCATATTATTTATGATAAGCTGACTTGTCTTGAAAACCTTTCAGCCGTCCATTCATCCATATGTTGAACTTTTCATTTGTACAACATCTCTGAAGTGGCTTATATTGTAAGAGTGCAGAAATTCATGGTGGCCACCAAATGAGAGGATGGCTGATATTTACATACATGTTTTCTAGTTATGATGCTGTAGTAATTGTATTTAATATAATCCTGATTTAATCATTGTAGAAACTGTTTCAGTTTACATCATTTCCAAAACAGTTGTTAATAATGTTATTGTTCATTGTACATTGTAAGACTGAATGTTAAAACTGGCATGATTGATTACTTATTTTTAATTTCTTTAGAAAATCAGGTTAATTCTTGTATTGTTATTCATTATAATGTATTGTCTCTTAAGCAATGTTAAAACTTTATCAAAATCACATGAAATCATGTTGAATTTAATCAATTTTTAGACCATATCTACTGTGTCTATAAAGTGTGATGTTTAATATGCTCTTAATAATTCATAACTTTAAAATTAATGCATTTCTTGTTTTGTAATAATTTATTTTTTGTATTTCAACATTATTATATATTTAGCACTGCCAATTCAGTTATTTTCGAAATTTGTCAATCTTATGTCTCAAATGTCCGTCTTCTTATAAACAACTACAGTAAATAAAAGCCTCAAGCTGTACAATTTGCATATAAATTTATTAAAAGTGCAACATAGAGGGACACCCCTCCCTGATCTGCCCCATTTGTTGACACCACAATCTTTGCTGCCACCCAAATTTGTGTGAGCATGTGACACATCTGTAATTCCCCAAACAATGGTTAAGTGGTGTTTTTTAACCCTTAACTCCACATATACCAGTTTTAACGTATGTGCAGTCCTTGTAGATCCAGATCAGCTGTCACATTTGTGCCATTTAGACTAGATTTGCATCTTGATCAGAAATAACCTATTAAAGGGTGTAGAACCTGATCAGATGGCACGGATTTGCTGGCTGATCTGGATCTACACTGTTTGCACATGCACTAAAATGCTTACGAGGTTTTGTATATATGGTTGTTGGCATTTGCCTTAACTTCAAATATATAATGTAGAACAGGGTATGATTTATGACCTTATTGATAGAATGGTCATATCTGTAAGTGTTTAAATCAAAATTTTGTAGTTTCTTTTCTGTGATATTCAAGAACATTCCAATACATGCAGTATGAACTTGCAAGTCTGATGTGGAATGCCAGGTTGCATTTTTACTTGGTTGATGTTAAAATTATTCAGTTTTTGTTATGTTTCAGAGTATGTTATTGGTGTAATGATTGCATGTGCTTATGAATTGATTTCCAGTCTTTTACAGGAATGTTTTGTGATTGTTATGGTTTTAAATTTGCCTATAGTAAATATTAGATATTGTTTAGGATATTTTTTATTGATTTATTTTTATTCAAAACCCTGATTGTTTATAACTGATTTTGATTTAGCAATAAAATGAACTGGACTATCAATTGAATTTTCATTCTTAACCCTTTTCTCCAGGGAGACCAGTCCCATATCTCAGGTGTGACTAGTGTAGATCTAGATAAGTCATATCAGGATCTTTGCTATCCACTTTTAGATTTATTAGGTTATTATTGACCAAGAAGTAAACAGTGTACATCCAGGTCGGTCTGCACAGAAATGCAGGCTGATCTGGATCTCCTAGGTTCACACATGGAATATATTAAGCTGTATTTCAGTGAGTATATCCAGAAGAAATACCACTCTACTCAGCAGATATCCAGGTTTACAATCATCTGATCATAGTACATGTAAAGTAATATCAACATAAACATTGGATGTTTTAAGTGTTCAAAATATATATTTGAAACATAAGTCATCATAAGACCACTGACTAGAGACACAATAGAGACTAAATACCGCACATGCTGGCAGTTTACCTCTGCACATCAAACATTAAAAATTCCACGAGTGTTTATAATTAAATAGAAAGAGATCATGAGAGCGAGACAGCTTTTTGTGCCACATTATATTGTCTTTGCCATGACAGTTAGTGTTTAGCAAAGCTGTTTTAACATTCTTGAAAATTGTTGCATAAGACCCCGGTAGCATTTCTAAAACTGTTTTGCCATATTTTGAGGGATCCAGGGCATAGCTAGTCGTGTTCTTGTCGTTGAAGGATATTAATAAATGTGCTTGTGCACGCCCCTCACGAAAAATTCTGTATACAGTGGTGCATTTGGGTGCATAATGAGCGTGGATTCAGCCGCATACTCGCTTTAGGCAGATTCGCGCCTTAAATATATACGACATATTTTTTTACGGAAAAGTAAGATATAAGATTTTGTGCATACACAAGAAGTCATTATGAACAGTGAGAAGTACAATTAAATATTTTGAATATCTCTGTTGCAATAGATATGTCTGTACGAATGGCCCAAGATTACAAAACCAAGATTGTAAACCAGTCTCAAATCTCAAGCATCTGATTGGCTGAAATGGCGACTGGTATATAACTTCAATGCACACCTTTGGATACTGACACCCACTGACCTAGCGATTTACTAATTTTAATTTGCTGTTTTCTGTTAAGTCGGACTTCGTTAATCTATCAGCTTAGCAGGAGAGACCGTACGCGGATTATTTTAGAGGGTATTACATTTGTATGTGGCAAACAACGGAAGGTTTTTTTATATATATTCATTCACATTGCAGCCATACTAAGTACAGAATTATAAAACTGATAATGGAGATCAGTCTCAAATCTCAAGCATGTAATTAGCTGTAAACTTCTCTAAAGCCAGTCTTCAGTCTTCAAAATGTCTGAATTCATGTCATTTTTTTAAAGACAGTAAGAAGATAAGAGACATATTATTAAAATGTAGAAAAAGTTATTCAGCTACCCTTTTTACTTTTTGAGATATTTTGAAGCTGCTGCTGTATTCTATGTTATCTGGTTTTTCTAGCGGGTAACTCGATAATGATCAGCGCAATGATTTATCATAGCACAGCTTTGAGATTTCCCGAGTACATTGTTCTGCACAGTGCAGGCGATTATCACATTCGTCCTAGTTTTTAACTGCGTCCTTTAACAGTTACATTCAATGAAAATAATCGAGTTTAAACATAACTGAAAATGGAATTATCGGCTAAAATTGTTTTAATTTTGCAAACCTCTGTGATAGCTATTGTGCTCATATTGTTATACTATGGAGTTTCTTTCTATCTGTATGTGCGAAGATTGCAGAAGATTTTTAAAGGAGCGAAGGGACCAGAAAACTACCATTGGTTTCTCGGAAGTTTTAGAAACGTGAGTAGATCAGACCCCTCTTCAATGCCTTCCAGTTGTAATTTTAGACGGGTTGCAACCGGCGAGCCCCCTTCTAAAGTTGTCCTAATTATTTTTTTAAATTATTTTTCTCAACATTCATAGGCAAGGAATATTAAAGCAGCTTATTCACAATTGGGGTAGAATACTTCATTGTGGTAAATATTAATTGTCAACTATATAATGCCCATTAATGACTGAAAGGGGCGAATAACCAGCCAAAATATTGGACTTATCAGTACATTTAGGATAATATTGCGAGTGAATTGTTAACTTGTTCAGTTAAGACCTAAATATCTGTTCAGTTTAGACCTAAATATCAACAGTGATGATTATAGAGGGGTCATCTCGTCAAGTTAGGAAGAAAATCAGGGTCCGTCTATAAAGCACCTTTTGTCATACACGATACACAGACCGGGAATATATCGTCACATAGCCTGTCAGGAATGAACTATTCGGCGGCAATGTTTGAAATGTTAGCAACCAGGAGTTTGTTTCGCATTAATGAATGAAACGATCAGGGCCCAAGATCTCAAAACGAATCTTGGAGACCAGTCGCATGCTTGAGATTTGAGACTGGTTTCCAGTTCTATTTTTATTATCTTGGGCCCATGTAGTACCTTAAGCTATAGGCCTAACACATAACTCAAAGCCAATGATACTATTACTTTTGGCTGTAATTGTTGTTGTTTTTTATTCAGTTTCCTACGGATGTCCATGATCGGGTGATGCACTTTCTGGACCTGGCCAACAAGTACGGTCAGGAGCAGGGATATGTGCTGCTATGGGGCTTCCTACGAAAACCAATTATCATGGTCTGCAGTCCGAAACTCATGGGACAGATATGCAAAAGCAACGGTAAACAGTCTAAGGCCAATACAAATATTGAAATCGACTGTTTGAAGACCATTAAAGACCGTCTGCCTTGTGATTGGTAGTTTGGTGACTGATCGGTGATTTCAACCAGTCTCCAATTTTGGCTCAGGCTTGATTTTTACGTCATGGATAATATCTATGTTTCCAAACTTCCAATGAGTCTACGATACAGAAAACAATCTGTTCTGTTAAGCACATTATGCGGCTTGGAAATGTGTTCCTGGCTCTTACTTTAGGATAATAAATGATAAATTCTTCCATTGTATTCAATAATTACAAATGAAATGACACTTTAATCTTTGCGAAACATTTATTGAATTACATGTTTTAATTTCTAGAACCAAAGGCCAGAGGCCTCGTTGGTGTTTATCGGTTTATCCAGCCGTGGTTAGGGGAAGGTCTTCTTGTAGCCAATGGCAATAAATGGGCCCGGAACCGGCGGCTTCTCACCCCAGCATTCCACTTTGAGATCCTGAAACCGTACACTACGGTCTTCAACAAATCTGCCGATTCTCTTGTGGTGAGCATTAATCGAATTTTAATAATAAATATCAATCTGATCCAAGTCGACAAACAACTATAGGAGGGGTAGCAGGATATGGTAATGTTTTATTTGTTGTTGTTGTCGTTGTTGCTGGTACATGTAATATTGACAACGACGATAACGACGCTTAATATAAAAATAATGACAACGACGAATAAACTGGTGATTTTTGATGTAAAATATATGTGCGGTGAGTTTATTAAGCAATTTGCCCAGTCCTTTAAAATTAACGGAACAGCTATTACTTTAGTTTATCAACGCAAAATAAATAAAATTCTACACAATTCGTCACTTGAAACGAATTGCCGTATGCGGTACGTTTATTGACATACTCGTTGGAGAAACAATCTCTAAACAATATTCTAATGCAAATGTTTTATTATTTTTTCATATTTTAGAAAAAGTTGTCAGTTAAAGCTGAAGCAGGTGAGCGGTTTGAGGTCTTCCAGAATGTCTGCTTATGTACCCTGGAGATCATTCTCAAGTGTGCATTCTCCTACAGTAAGGACGTGCAAAATGCTGGGTAAGTTTCCTGCAAAATACAAGGCATTAGTCACGTGCAAAATCCAGTGTAAGTTAATTGTATCTCAATCTCACGCAAAATCCAGGTGTCACTTGCAACATTCAAGTTAAAACTCATAAAAACTTCATGGTAACTCACTTGAATCTGTCGCATACAATGTCCAGGGTAAAACAATTAAAAATACAGGCTAACTCGCGTCTAAATAGTCATTTTGATCAGGGCACGAGTCTTGTGCTCGCCTTATCAGCCTTGTTCATTATCACAGATTAGTCCGTGCCAGACAATGTACGCTATGGCCAGTTTGTTCTAGACTTAACACATGATCTACACATTGAACATGCGTTACACTGTATTTCTTTCTAGCCAGTGAACACTGAAAGGCAATGCGTATATGACAGACCGAGCGTCCAAGTGGAATTGCTTACTATAAATGTGTTTGTAGTTCTTTTGTGTTTTATTTTTGTGAATTGCTTAATAGCTGGCTACGTTCAGTGTAACAATGTACATTGTGAAATTGTATAACCTGTGTACCATTATTTCAGAGAGACCAACCCGTATGTCAAAGCAGTCAACAGAATCACTGATTCTATTCAGTACAGATTTCTGTAAGTTAAAACTTAGAATATATGTTTCACTTAGCAATTCTGTTTTGATTATATACATATAAACATATACATATCTGCGATTTTTAAACGTCTCGTGGTACAAAACGACAAGTGACATGTGTCAGTTGTTCAAAGACGAGAATGTCAAAAAGGCATTTCTTAAAAAGAAATAGTTATATTCTGTAAGACGATATTTTGTAAGACGAACGTGTTTTAACGTTATTCGTTGAGATTATTGTCCTCCCCAAAATATTGCATATTGATTACAAACAATATTAGTGGCATATTCGATACCTTGTATGGCGTTGGTTCATTAAGAAGGGCTGTTTTAGTCTATCACACTGGCAGAACACCCAGGACGTCGTATGCGAATTCTGTGCCCAAGATCATAAAACTGAAATTGGAGATCAGTCTCCAATCTCAAGCATCTGATTGGCAGAAATGGAAACTATTTGCCATTTCAGCCAATCAGATGCCCGAGATTTGAGACTGGTCTCCTGATTTAGTTTAATGATCTTGGGTCATGCTGGTGAATTGTTAACACAAAGAAAGCTTTAATAAAATAGAAAGTTTTGCAGCATACTCCATCTGTGGCTTTTATTTAGATCACAGTTGTGTTACAGGCACCCGTTGTTGTTCTGGGATTTCTTCTGGTACCGATGTAAAGTTGGAAAACAGTTCAAAGAAGATTGTGATTTCGTGCATTCGGTAGCTGAAGACATTATTGACAGAAGAAAAGAAACATTGGTAATTACCTACGTTTAATTCACATTTAGGCATTTACTACCAAATTTCAAAAACGTTCATTGCATATCAAAAAGGCTGTGATTAATTATTTACACAGGAATTTACCTTAGTTATCAACGTTATCGGGAAATTTATTCACAAATTGCACATTTTCATTTAACAGATTAGTAAAACGAAAAAAAAACTGGTAAATAAAATCATTGAAAAATCAGTATGGTTTTCTAATAGGCAACTCGACCACGAACTGTACAACGGGAAATACTCTATTTGTGCTTGATAGCTTAGTCTTTAGACACATCTATATTGTGCTTTCCTTAATAACGGAAATGTTTTGACGAATTGATTATTTTTTTAGTGAAAATGTCTGTTTAAAACTTGTTAATGCGATAAGAATTGTGTATATAAAGTGCTACAATGCTTCATTCAAATTTATCAAATTTCACTGATCACTGTATAAGGATTTAATGACCACGTTGTGGCAATAAGAAAGAAATCTTGCTACGTATTCACATGGGGTATTGAAAATTACTTGGTACTTTGTACATAGTTTCATTATTTATGTAATCTTTGGTATGTTTTAACACTGGTTATTTAACATTGAATACTTATTTTGTATTCGTTGATATTTGTATAAAATCTTATTTGTTAAATATGTATAGCCTCATTTGCCTTAGTTCAACATTTGCCGTATGCATGTGATTTCCTTCTTTATTCACAGGAGCACATTTCTTCACAAGAGGATAAGGTTTTTACTGCATCCTTGCATACTGTTATGTCCTTCCATCTGTTATAGGAGAACCACTACAAGGCCATTTTTGTTACCACCAGCTTCATGTTTATATCACTACTATTTAGTTTATATCAACACCACCGCCGAATATTTATGATATCCTTGTTCTTTAACGTGCCGGTGTGTAGAACCGATAGCCGTACAGTGCCCAAGGTTATAAAGCTGAGCATGGAAACCAGTCTCAAATCTCAAGCATCTGATTGGCTGAAATGGCGACCAGTCGCCATTTCAGCCAATCAGATGCTTGAGATTTGAGACTGGTTTCCATGCTCAGCTTTATAACCTTCAGGCCTGAAATCCTTCCTGGGACAAACTCAGTGCTTAAAGTTATGAAAGAAAATTGACCCCTTTCACTGAGTAATGTTCAAGTTAAATGTCAGACAGAAGGGTTAGATTATGCTTAAAAGCTATAAAATATAGTAAAAGGGTAAATTCGTTAAGGCTAAAAAGTGTCATCAAATTATCTAAAATTTTCAAATTGCATTTAAATTACAGAAAGTGTGCTGTTTATTATCTAAAATAGTTGTTTTCCTTGACAAATAAGAAGTGAAGACAAACTCGATAAGCAAAAGGACGAAATCAGTTAAATGTGTTCTAAAACTGAAATTTTTGCTAAAATTTCATTTATTTTTCTGTCAAATTTCCAAAATTATATTTTGTGATTTTCATATTGAGCACAGGATTTAAATGTAGAATTTTATGTGAATTAAGATATTGAGCGATTCTCTCTCAAACAGTTTACTACGCAATCATTTATTCTCCAGGATAAAACAGAGTTCATCAAACAACAGCGTTATATCGACTTTCTCGACATATTGCTGACTGCGCAAGACGAGGAAGGCCGTGGTCTATCCAGACTAGAAATCAGAAATGAAGTAGACACTTTCTTGTTTGAAGGTGAATTGTGTAACAATATAATGTTCAGCATAAGATTAGAGGAATGGGAAGGCCGAAGACGTCAAAAAGAGACTGTTAACGTCCGATTGTGACTGTTAGTGTCCGAAAGTGACTGTTTATGTCCAAATGTGACTGTTAGTGTCCGAAAGTGACTGTGAATGTCCGATTGTGACTGTTAGTGTCCGATTGTGACTTTTAAGGTCTTAGACCCATCATTAGCATATTAAAACCAAACTGTAACCATAATTATGTAAGTTATTTAGTTATTAAATGTCCTTAAAAAAGACAATAGGCAAGTTACAGATAATAACAGTCGAGCGCTAATGTTTTGTGATTATCTGCCCTTGTTGACATGGTTGTCTTGAGTTATCTCCCTTGGAAACACAAAAGTGTTAATTTCTCCATTTTTCTACGGTAAATATCTGATTTCTTATTAAAATAGTACACAAACTCTGTTTGTTAAGTATTTACCAAGAGACTTTCTTGAAAAAATAAATATTTTTAAAGGAATAGCAAAAAATCAATATTTTCCATAGGCTTTAATGTAAATGTTAACACCTTTTATCTCCCATTATATAAAAATGTCTTGAAAAATTGAATGAATCATCTTATATTTTGCATGTCTTTAACACTAAAGTTACATTGATTTCCTACCATCCAGTGTCAAGATATGAAATATGTCAATGATGGTCCTAAATCCTAAATGTCCGATTGTGACAGTTAGTGTCCGAAAGTGACTGTTAATGTCTAATTGTGACTGTTAGTGTCCGAAAGTGACTGTTAATGTCCGATTGTGACTCTTAATGTCCAAAAGTAACTGTGAATGTCCGATTGTGACTGTTAGTGTCCGAAAGTGACTGTTTATGTCCGAATGTGACTGTTAGTGTCCAAAAGTGACTTTTAATGTCGGATTGTGACTGTTAGTGTCAAAAAGTGGCTGTTTATGTCCTATTTTGACAGTTAGTGTCCGAAAGTGAAAGTTAATGTCCGATTGTGACTGTGAGTGTCCAAAAGTGACTGTTAATGTCCGACTGTGACTGTTAGTGTCCGAATGTGACTTTAAATATCCGATTGTGAATGTTAGCTTCCGAAAGTGACTGTTAATGTCCGATTGTGACTGTTAGTGTCCAAAAGTGACTTTTAATGTCCGATTGTGACTGTTAGTGTCCGAAAATGACTTTTAATGTCCGATTGTGACTTTTAGTGTCCGAAAGTGACTGTTAATGTCTGATGGTGACTGTTAGTGTCCGAAAGTGACTTTAAATGTTCGATTGTGACTTAATAATGTTATTAATGTCCAATAGTGAATGTTAATGCCCAAAAGTGACAGTTATGTGCAAGTGGGAATGTTTCTTCAACAAAGACGAATCTCAAAGGTCGTACAACTGATATAGAATACGTCTCCAGAGATGATAATTGATCAACCAATTTCAAGACAAGTTTAAACTTTTGACACATACCTTGTAGACATTGCGCATGCCCCATCTCCCAATTACATGATGGGCGTAGCTGTAAAAAGTGATGGGCTTACGGGTAGCTGCAAATTTATATTCAAAAACAAAACACTTAAATGTGTATTATCAAAGATATCCGCGAACCCTGTTCATAAATGTTGTTAGGACGGTTTCATGTCATAAACTACATATAGCATGTCATAACTTGCGCGACTATGCAACAATTTTAATTAAAACCTTTCTATGATATTATAGATTTCTACCCAATTGCACATTTTTCTTCTGTTAAAACATTTTTTGCAACTGGAATTTTGTTTGTTTGTTTTAAATTACTTTAAGTTCAAATTTCTGTTAAGGCCACGATACTACGGCGAGTGCTATTTCGTGGATCCTCTATTCGCTGGCTGAGAATCCCGATTGTCAACGGAAGTGTCAGGCGGAAATCGACGAAATTCTGGAAGACAGAGAAACGGACGATTTGGAATGGTAAATATTCATTTGGAAATGAATAATAATGGAATTGCAAATAACTAAACATGCAAAAATCTTGATAATTATAAATATATATTTAAACCAAAGTGGGTTTAATAAAACTACCCATCGGTGTAGGTTAACTGTCTATGCACTAAGTTTGTATGTCATAACTAACAGGACGTTGGTATCAACACATTAAATACTCTCCATCAGGGATGAAGATTATACAACTTAGATTGTAAACCAGTGTCGAATCTAAAGCATTTGATTGGCTGAAATTGCGACCATTCTCGTCTTTATAACCTTGGGACCTGAAGGGAAGCATTTGGAAACTATGGCAGTTGTATTTTCAGGTCCGATTTGAGCAGACTAGAGTACTTAACGCAATGTATCAAGGAAGGCATGCGTCTTCATTCCCCGGTACCCATAGTGAACCGGGAAGCCCAGAACGAATTTGACCTTGGCGACAGAGCTGCACCTAAAGGCTCCATTGTTCAGATTAATATATGGGTGATGAATCACATGGAAAATGTATGGGGCAAGGACCATATGGAGTTTAAACCAGAAAGGTTCTCAAAAGAAAACCTCAACAAAATAGAACACTTTCAGTATGTGCCGTTTTCAGCGGGACCTAGGTAAGTTCCATTTAACAACCATTATAAAAAGAAAATTAAAACTGAGTCTGCAAAATTAGCATATATCATGATGTTGTGGAGAACCAAAAACCTTAGTAGTTGATGACTTTAGTGACTTTCAGCATGTCTATGATTATGTAATCAGCATGTCTATGATTATGTAATCAGGGGCGTAGCTAGCCCTCTTTTTATGTGGATTCATAATTGGGCTGCCCGGAGGGGGGGGACACGCCCCACACCCCTATTTTTTATATCAATGGTGCAATCTGGTGCATTTTGGGCGTTCAGAGGTGAATCATGTGGATTCAGTCGCGTACACGCGTATAGGCAGCTACGCGCCTGGTAATCAGCATGTCTATGATTATGTAATGAAATTTAGTTCATAATTGTGCAGAAAGGGAGTTTCGACTGTTACCAGATTGTAAAGTTTTTAAATTGTAAAACATTTAAAAATTGGAGAGTCCTTTATGTATGTCTCAGTTTCCTTATTTTCGTGACACCCGTTATTGTTCAATTACATGTAAAGTTACCTGTACATTACATTAATGATGGATTAAGAATGGACAAGTATACAAATTTCATTTCTTTATTCTTTTTCAGGAATTGTATTGGACAGAACTTTGCTATGAATGAGGAAAAGGTTGTTTTATCAAAGTTGTTGAGAAAGTAAGAACTGTTTTACACTTTTGTTACGTTTATAGCCTCCATTTCAAAGAAACTTCAAGATAAAGGGATTAAACTGCCCATCAGTCAATCCGTGGTTCGACATAACGTTAACTATAACTTTGCCATTAATTGGTAATATTTCATCAAATATTCGATTTAAATATGACAGATCTTATCTGGCCAAAATCATAAGGTCAAGTACACAGAGTTGTGTCCCTTTGTTTACCTTCATATAAAACTTCTTGTGCTGTTATGCAGCCAAAGTCTGTAAGACAACATCTCTTGAAAGAGTTATGTCCTGTTTTGTATTTAGAAACTCCTGAAACTCAGCTTCGCCATTTCTTTATATTTCATCATTATATTTTCATATCATGTTGCTTTTCACAATGCAAAAATCTCATTTGAAAAACAAGAACATGTATTTATCATAGGGGGTCGGGGCGGTGTTGGGATGGTGTGGGGTGCCTTTTAGAACCCAAATCTTTGACTGATATATATACCATAAAAAAGGGATTGATCTTCAGAAATTCAATTTTCTACCTTATCTCCATTTTTTATCAATATTTTGGATACAAATGGCCTGAAATCATTGGCCTGTATCATTATTTATCTGCTATATATGTCTCTTTCAATAAACATTTACATCAATTGTCAAATCCAAACCGTTTTTCTAAAAATCTCAATAGAGTGACACAAAAACTGCACTTTCTGTTTAGTCCAATACGATGTCGCAACAACGATTTACACCTGTAAAACGTTCGAGCACGCGGAAATCGGAGATAAAGGTTAACAGTCCTGTATAGCCTGCACAAAAACGTATCGTTTACCGATAAATGTAGTCGCTAATCACTTAATCCAAGGGTAGTTTGCACCAAAATTCTTAAACTATGTTCAATTTGTTGCTTTTAGCTGCCATGATTAATCACGTGACTTCGGTTGTAAAGCAGTCATAAAAGATACTTTCTAATTGGTCAAGAAATCGACATTAGTTCATTGACCAATCAAAAAAGTCCTTACAATTCCCCTGTTGGTCAAGGTCACATGATTCATCATGGAAGTGCAAAGTGACAACTTTGTATAATTTTGTCGATTTCGATGCCTACAACGATTAATTAAAGTGTTCTGTGAATACCGTCAGCGGTAAATGGTGATATTTTGTTCAAGTTATGCAGGGCTTATAGCCTTTATCTCCGATTTCTTCGTGCTCGAACGTTTTACAGGTGTAAATCGTTGTTGCGACATCGTGTTGGACTAAACAGAAAGTGCAGTTTTGTGTCACTCTATTGAGATTTTTAGAAAAACGGTTTGGATTTGACAATTGATGTTAATGTTTATTGAAAGAGACATATATAGCAGATAAATAATGACACAGGTCAATGATTTCAGGCCATTTGTATCCAAAATATTGATAAAAAATAGAGATAAGGTAGAAAATTGAATTTCTAAAGATCAATCCCTTTTTTATGGTATATATATCAGTCAAAGATTTGGGTTCTAAAAGGCACCCCACACCATCCCAACACCGCCCCGGCCCCCTATGGTATTTATTATCCAATACGTACCTTTATTTGCCATATAAACACATACTGTTGGCTATTACTTTTCATTTATTTTTCTTTTTTTCATCAAACGTTTACATGTAAGTATGTTGCCATTTCTGACGGACTGTTGATTACTTTTGCGTTCAGAGAGAGCATTCGAGGACGACACAAGTGTTTAACTGAACACTGTCTAGTTATTGTTAAGAGGTCGCAAACATTGCAAATGGCGAAAACTAGCTAAAATTTCAAAAAAATGAATTTTGTGCGAAATACTTATTGCCATCTAGCTTTTAGTAAATAAATGTATTTAGCTATGGATGTAGTAAATGTTTGCATGCTCAATTTAGTCTAATTCATGTTCTAATTACCAAGCACATACTACAGC
>JAZAYU010001434.1:0-47446 GCA_038501625.1 Corbicula japonica
TGCAACCCTTGAATTATGTTACCATATTTCAGTCGCTCACTGTAAGCACAGTAAGCACAGTTGAGTATAGTATGATTTAGTTTTAACTTAGGCCTACTTATCCTCATTGTGCAATATTTGACATAGTTGTCATATTATTTATTCAGTGTTATACTCAATATGAAATTGTTATTACAAAACTCGAACAACTAACTGCAATAGGTATACATAATTAAATTGTACTAACTGCGTGTTTTCGCAGTAGATTGGAGATTATTTTTCATTAACTATAGGGAGAAATAATAAGAATTAGACAGCATTTGATAAAAAAAAGTCATGTGTGTGTTTTATATATCTCTTCGCATCAGAGTGAAAACGGTTAACTCTTGAAAACTCACTATGTGAATTATGAAATGGTTTTACACTGGATCGGCTATGATTAGTAAACATGTATGTTGTAATCATCCTGAAACTTTGCTTAACTTTAATTTTTATCTATAAAGCCTCAGTTAATGCTTATGATAAACAACTCTTAAGAATGTTTTCAAATCAAACACATTAATCACCTGTTATTTGGACATTTTGAATTCAAGGTACTTAAAGAAAGTGGGACAAATCGAGATTTCCTAGAGATAACAGATATGCTTTAACTAATCACTTCAGAGCACAACATAATCGTATCTAGTATATAAATTTGTTTGGCACTGTTCGTAGCGTGTCGTTTTTTAGACGGACATATTATTCTCTCTCTCTCTCTCTCTCTCTCTCTCTCTCTCTCTCTCTCTCTCTCTCTCTCTCTCTCTCTCTCTCTCTCTCTCTCTCTCTCTCTCTCTCTCATGAACTTTTGCTATTGTGATTGCCAATTTAAGCGCCTTGTAAGCACACTAGTATCCAATCTATAAAAATCACATCTTGCCTTAGGCACGAACATTTTAAATAATTAATTTTTTAAAAACTCTGATTTTCACCTAGTTTAGGACGTTAAGTAGTCGGGACAAAATATTGCACTTCAGGATGTCTGAAAATTTCGATTTGCCTCGCTACCGAGGTCACCACTGCGACGGGAGAGAATTGGATTCTTATACTGTTTCTTAGATGTTCAATATGCAGGAACGTTTAAATGGATGTAAACTGACTATTAAATTTAATGCGGATGCTTTTCGGAGGTAGCCATTGGTGAAAGTTCCACTGTAGAACTTTCAACAGAGTCTAAAAGCTAAAGCTATCAGACTGGTTAATTAAATGAATTTGCTGAAAACAAAATTCTGTTGATGCTTTTAACTAATAAAAACATCTCTTATCCCGCCACCAAGTGAGGATGATGGCATATAATTATCGGAGTGCCATCCTCAGTCGGTACCATTTTCTCCGTTCCATAACTCTGTCATTTATAAACATAATATGATTCGGCGAAAATTTCAGTTGAGATGACAATGTGTCGCATCCAGGCTGAGGTTTTTCGTCAAAGATCAAGGTTAGACATAGGCATCTGGTAACCCTCCCGTCACTTTAAAATCGTGCACAACGATATCGATTTCAATAAACTGACCAGAGACATTAAATCAAAGTTCAATGTCACACATAGCCTTCAAATCTGATTAAAATTAGCATTGTACTTGAGTTGTTTTCACTCATGACAGATATGTAGGTGTGTCATTTAGGTTGTATAATTTAGCAGGAGATGAAAAGGTGTTTTGGGTCTGCCGATCAAAGGTCCAGTTCATTCTTTGAAACAAGAGTCTTGTTGCCATTACATAAGAATGTCTATTAACATGGGATGCTACTGATAATTCGCAAAAATACTTGCCATTAAATGACACAACCTCACTTTTAAATTTTTATATAGCTGTCCAGTTAGCCTTGTACTTATGTACATTATTCTGCCTATAAAAATATTAACGTGTTGCGCTACTGGACAAAATAACACATTGACTTCCTAATTCAACGTCAATCATCTAAACATGTTGTGTTTTTTTTTTCAACTAGATTATTTCTTTATCCGGTATTAGTCTCCGTCATGTTTGTAATCTTTATATTGTCGTTCATAGTAAATGTTTTAATTGAAAGATATGAATTTCTGTATGTGGCTACTCTTTTCAACTTTATATTAATTGCGTGAAGTTACTGGCATGCTGAGCAAGCAGCGCTTAGAGGTAAGCAGTTACCTTTATTAGATTTATGAGACCTTGAGCTGCCAAAAGACCCCCATTCACCCCCCCCCCCCCCCCTTTTCTGAAAACTTATACCATTATACGCATTTTATCGTAACGCCTGTTTGAATATGTGACCTTTGAAATGATAGTGCCTCTAGCTGGGAGCGAACCCGCACCGTCAAGGCGACAGCGCCTAGCCCTGCAATTCCTGCGACGTAACCGATTGAGCTAACCGGGACAACCCCAGAAAAGGTTGATCGGATAGCCCTGATATACGTAACAATCACTACAGGACATCGGTAACGGGTTAATTTACTGATAACAGTACTGACTATATGTACGGGGAGACTTTTTACGGCCGCCAAACTGCACAAATAGCGCTACTGTAAATTTCAAATGATAGTGCCTCTAGCTGGGAGCGAACCCGCACCGTCACGGCGACAGCGCCTAGCCCTGCAATTCCTGCGACGTAACCGATTGAGCTAACCGGGACAACCCCAGAAAAGGTTGATCGGATAGCCCTGATATACGTAACAATCACTACAGGACATCGGTAACGGGTTAATTTACTGATAACAGTACTGAGAAAATTCTATGTAAGTAATAAATATTTTGCAATAAGAAGAGTTTAAGAAATATTTGGCAATAAAAAGAGTTTTTAAAGAAAACTTTTTTTCTGCACCAAAAAGATGGGGTTTTTTATGCAATAAAACATATGCAACCTAAGGTATGGATCTCAAATAGTAATTTAGATATGTTACTTAACACCAACACCTAGTATAACAAGATATACGAAACATTTGTTACTTGCATAAGCAAGTAATTTGTGTTTGATTTGTAAAGTATATTAACATTAATAACAATATAGTATATTAATGTAAAACAGCCACATTAAGACGCACTTGTTGTTTAACCGATGTGAACAATTACATTTACATGTATTTGGAAATACCAACAACCAAAATATCTTTAAAAATGCAACAAAACATCTTAAACATGACAAAGAAAGACATTATCTATTAATAAAATTATAAATAATCACTTAAAGACATCTGTGTGATTAAAGGTAAACTTTGTTAAACATTTCGTAAATATCCTATAACCTTATAGTAATATTTTATATTATATATGTAGGCTTATAGTTCATAAATTTGAAGGTTTGGTGTTAATGTTTTAGTTTAAATACACATCTTCCTGAATTATAAAGGTTATTTAGCCACACAACTTAAATAACACTAAATACCATGTAATTAATCATCATCTTTAAATATGTTACCTAAATGAAATTATTAACCAATTTTAGTTACTGCATAATATATACCTTCTTACATGATAAATTGTGACAGCAATGTATTTAAAGTAACCAACGAACACCAGCCTGCTCTTAGTTAGTAAAGGAGTATTTTAAGATGAAATTGCCTTTTTAATTTACCATTATATTCATAAGTGGTAGTGATTTGAGTGATAAATTTATTCAATTGTTTTCAAAGAAAGCTTACTTAGAAAATAGGAAATTCAAGTCAGTAATAAAAATGTATTTTATATTTTGCTTTTGATAAGCCAACGTGTTTTCAATAATATCCTGTTTGAAAATATAAGTTTTATTCATGATATCTTTTATTTTACATGTCTCCAATAAAAGTAACTTTACTCGCGTTTCCCTTCATTGGTTTTTAACCGATTTTAAAATACACTGTTTCAGTTCTTCATTAACATTAACATAAAATTTTATACAATATTCATGCATACTCGCATTTCCCTTCATTGGTTTATAACCGATTTTAAAATACACTGTAAGTTCTTCATTAACATTAAAATTAAATTTTAATGGATATTATGTTAAATAAAAACATAAGAGTATGTAATCAGAAATCTCCACACCCGGAATAACAATACTACACGAGAAACTAAAAATATAAACGAAATCTAAACATTGAGATAATTTATGCGATAACCATACATGTTAACTATATCACTTTCCAGGAGTAGCCACAATTCTTGCAGTAGGGATACTGAGCATTCCTCAGTTGAATCTCCAAGTTCTCTCCGCTGCTCTGGAGTAGGCATTCCTACTGGTGCTTCCGAATTACTGCCTTGGCCAGGGATTGGAAGATTATTACAGCAATTACCAGTTCAATCAATACTATGAAGAATACTGCCCTATTGCCTAACCGTTCTGTCATAATTATCCCAACTTCTGTTGTAGAGGTAAATGCACATTTCTTATATTTCTATAAACAAAGCCTGCGAAAATTTTCATGTGTTGTGTTCTGAAATTTTTTAAGTTTTCTTTAAATAAAGGCTTCGTAAGAAGTTTTCAATTTTAAGATTGTTAGAATAACTGTTGTTTGTTCAGAATAAAAATTGTTTGTGCTCATGCCATTAAAAGGAATGTTTTGTCTTCCGATTGCAGATGCAACTTGGATTTTTAGATATTTTGTGATATTTATATATGTTTTTTATTTTAAAAGTGAAATATACATATCTACCACCCACCAGACTCTTCATATCCAAGTTCTGTAAACATCAGATAGGTAGATAATCAAAACTTATTTTGAGAAACGACACATATTTTTGCAGTATAACAGAATGACCAAACGGTAATTATATAAAGAATAGAGAAATATCAAAGAGTAGTACAGATTTGGGGATTAAAACGAAGCACTCCCACTTTGCTAATATAGGCTGGATAGGACCGTGATATCAGAAAAAAAGGTGAAATATGCATATCAGGAATCGCCACATTCAGAATAAAGCAACCTCCCCACACAGTCAAGAAGACGAGAGAGGGAAAGAGCATGGTTAATCAAATGACCAGTTTCATAAGAGGCATTACAAACAATTAACAAAAATGAGAATCCGAGGGATTACTGCCTTGGAACGTTCAGTGGCAAATCAAATTGCCACTGGAGTTTTAACCAGGTTCTAGAGAGCCATATCCAGAAAATACAGCCTCCCCACACAGCCAAAATGTAGAAAGGAAAAATAAAGCATTTGTTTATTATTTGATAAATTTAAAATACACCACAAGCCTTGAAACTGACAGTTGGAAAACATTTTGCCAAAGGGTAATTAGAAGGATTTTTCTCCGACCACTGTATTTGAAATGCTTTGCGTTTCATTGAATTTTAGGAATTGAGGACGAAAGTAGGTAGGAAATGGCTAATCGGGGACAAGGGATATGTGCATGTAGTTTTTATACAACGCTTATTTTTTCTGTCATTGTTGTTAGGTGATGTAAACATTTATAAGATGATTTATTTTTTACCTTTGTAACATCTTTTGCCATTGCCGTGCTTAGGCTTGAATTTGTTAAAAGCTCAGCTATATAGGCTCAGATCCTTAAGTAAACAGAAAATATCACAATTTGTGTCATGCTTACAAAAAGGCGAGAGATATTTCATTGTAAATGTAAAACAGACATTATGAAAGTAAATGATCAAAGGTTTAGCCGTTAAAAACGGTTAATATATAAATTATCTCACCAAAGTGCAATAGTTTATTTAATTTCTCGTGAACACTGTATTTTTTACCAATATGAAAAGGTCCAAGCCATTTCTATGAAAGTGGAGATATTAGCACAAACTCCATTCACTTACAATGATCAGTGTACTGTACAACTCGGATTATCTTTTTCAGTTAATTATTTTTATTGTGAAAATGTATAAAAGTTCAAAATATTCTCTTTGCACTCATACGAAATAAAAATAAATGAAACACATAAATTTTTCTGCTGGTACAATATGCTTTTAGCTCTCTTCTATACTGCAATGATTAACTAATGCACTTTATATTTGTTTTGATAATGCGCTACATTGACAACTAAAATTTTAGCTGAATTATACAAATAACCTTAAATATAGGTACTATCTAGACTTTTACCTGTTTTAGTAGATTTATAAGAGTATTTCTTTGAGTTGCAACACATTCAATATATTGTTGCTGTAATTGTTCTTGAGATACTATAGGTCGACCAGGCTTTATTGGCGATGTTTACAATTATTTATAGAAGGTAAACACTGGATAAGGCAAATTTACGCGTTAAAAGTACTACTATGCCTGTTAATATCACATCGCCTCGATAGCACAGTGGTTTACGCGTCCGGCTGGCATAGGCCTAACTTTTTTTCGACACGGGTTCGATTTACACTGACACACGGCTTTTAAGAGGTCGAAAACATTGCAAATGGCGAAAAGTGGCTAAAGTTTCAAAAATGAATGTTGGGGGAATTACTTATTGCCACCTAGATTTTAGTAAAGAAATGTATTTAGCTAAGGACGTAGTTAATGTTTGCAAGCTCAATTTAGTCTAATTCATGTTCTAATTTCCAAGCACATACTAAAACAAAAGAAACAAGAGCTGTCAGAGGAGACAGCATGCTCGACTATTCGAATCATTTGAAACAAAAGCAATTTAAAGATTAAAACAATAACAACTATGGCCATACATTCATGTTCAATCAGGAAAAATATTAACAAGTGAATGGTTAGGGAGAAATTCATTTAAAAAAACAGAAATAATTCCTTAATATACCATAACTATTAAACTGAATAGGGGAATAACTATGAAATATTTCTGAATTTGTTAGAAAACTTGTTTTGAAATTGCTTCATTCATAAAGAAGTTATAGCCCGAACAAGTCAATTCAAGTTTAAGTAACTGTGACCTTGACCTTGGACTTACAATCATGGGTAATATACGCAACACACCGTCTCGTCATGGTGAACATTTGTGCCAAGTTATTTTGAAAACCCTCCATTGAAAACAAAGTTATAGCCCGGAGAAGAAAATTCTATTTTTAGTAACAGTGACCTTGACCTTGGACCTACTGGCATGGACATGATAAGGGACACACCACCTTGTCATGATGAACATTTGTGTCAAGTTATTTTGAAATCACTCTATTCCTAATGAAGTTACAGCCCTGACAAGAGAATTCTATTTTTAGTAACAGTGATCTTGACCTACAGGCATGGGCATGGTACGCGATACACCACCCTGTCATGGTGATTATTTGTGTCAAGTTATTTTGAAATCCCTCCATTTATAATGAAGTTACAGCCAGTACAAGAAAATTCTATTTTTAGTAACAGTGACCTTGACCTTTGACCTTCAGGCTTGGGTATTGTGCAGACACACTGCCTTGTCATAGTGAACATTTGTGTAAAGTTATTTTGAAATCCCTCCATTCATAACAAAGTAACAGCCCAGAAAAGAGTATTCTTAGACTATTTGTTAGTAACAGTGAACTTGACCTTTGACCTACAGGCATGGGCATGGTATGCAACACACCACCCTGTCATAGTGAACATTTGTATCAAGTTATTTTAAAATCCTTCCATTTATAACGAAGTTACAGCCGGGACAAGAAAATTCTATTTTTAGTAACAATGACCTTGACCTAGAATCTACAGGCATCGGTATTGTGTGGACACACCGCCTTGTCATGGTAAACATTTGTGCCAAGTTATTTTGAAATCCCTCCATTCATAACAAAGTAACAGCTCAGACAAGAAAATTCTATTTTAAGTAACAGTGACCTTGACCTTTGACCTACAGACTTGGGCATGTACATGACACACCATCTTGATATGGTGAACAACTATACCAAGTTATTTAAAAGTCCAATAAGAAACAACAATGTTACAGAGCATACACGATTTTGCAAGAAAAATCTATTTTTAGTAACAGTGACCTTGACCTTGGACCTACAGGCATGGGTATTGTACGCGACACACCGACTTGTCATGGTGAACATTTTTGCCAAGTTATTTTGAAATCCCTCCATTCATAACGAAGTTAACGCCGAAGTGTATATTTTGCTTAACACAAAATGTAAATGAAAAAGGGGCATAATTTGAAAAAAATATTGGAAGCAGGGTTATGGGTCTTGTTGGTTATGATGTAGATTTTGATGGTGAAAATATATTTCAAGTTTCAAAGCAATATCTCAAGTAGTATAAAAGTTATGGGCAAATGCATATTTTGCTTAACACAAAACATAAGAAAAAGGGGCATAACTTGAAATATATTGACAGCAGAGTTATGGGTCTTGTTGGTAATGATGTAGAATTTGATGTGAATACATATTCCAAGTATAAAGTTGATATCTCAAGTAGTTTATAAGTTATGGACCAAAGTGCATATTTTGCTTAACGCAAAATTTAAGTGGAAAAGGGGCATAACTTGAAAAATATTTGTAGCAGAGTTATGGGTGTTGTTCTTAATTATGTAGAATTTGATGGTGAATACATATTCCAAGTTTTAAGTTGATATCATAAGTAGTTTTCAAGTTATGGACCAAAGTGCATTTTTTGTTTAACGCAGTTGTTTAACGGACGCCGACGGGAACGCCGACGCCGACACCGGGGCGAGTAGGATAGCTCCCCTATTCTTCGAATAGTCGAGCTAAAAACCGTTTGCATGAGAACTCTGAAATTCATGGACAATATACCAAAGCAATTCATACCTGAAATAAGTATATGCTGGTCTACAATGTTTAGTGCCAATTCGTCAAAATAATGTTAGGGTTTTCAAGAAATTCAAGGAAAACTTACTTCCGGGTTTCTACTTTCAGTTTCAGTTTGAAGTCAAAATGTACTTCTTCAAATTTCTGACATTATTTTGACAGATGACCGCAAAGTATTGTAAATAAGTGTCTACGTGATACCTATATCATTTTTCTAGACGTTTTAAACAGCCATTCCAGACTTCTTGTGCAAACGGTATTTCTTTTTTTGTGTATGTCTGTTCTATGTTAATAAAGCATTTTTTCAAACAACTTGAGCATCCAAACTAAAATACAGCCACTTGACACTATATTTCTTCACTTTTAGTGGTTTGCCAGTGAGAATTAATGTCGAGTTTTGAAAAGGTACATCAAAGTGTTTGGCTTCAAAACGAAATAGAAACCCGGAAGTAAGTTTTCCTTGAATTTCTTGAAAACCGTAACATTATTTTGACGAATTGGCACTAAACATTGTAGACCAGCATATACTTATTTCAGGTATGAGTTGCTTTGGTTTATTATCCATGAATTTCAAAGTTCTCATGCAAACGGGGTTTCTTTTGTTTTAGTATGTGCTTTGTAATTAGAACATGAGTTAGACTAAATTGAGCTTGCAAACATTTACTACATCCTTAGCTAAATACATTTCTTTACTAAAATCTAGGTGGCAATAGGTATTTTCCCCCAAAATTCATTTTTGAAATTTTAGCCACTTTTCGCCATTTGCAATGTTGGCGACTTCTTAAGGAAATATTTTAGATTTATATTTTTCAAGTTTCATTGCAGTCACATCAAAGTATTGTTTGTATTTTGCATCAGTTTATTTTTTTGCGGAAATAATTATTGTTTAAAAAATAAAAGTAAAAAAATACGTTTTGAACCTACAACCTATAGCAGCGTTGCTACCATTGCATTTCAAAGTATTTTAGATTACTGCGTCTTAGACCATTCGGCTAAAGGGACAAGTATTGGGAGCTTCACGCTTTGTATTAAACAACGATTTAAATATTAATTCATTGTTTACATGAAATGTCAATGTAAACACGCCAATGTAAACATTGCCAAATTACCGTTGTCTAATAATCCGTGATTTAAAATGCATATTATATATCATTTGTAGACAACTTGTAATTTGATAGCTTGATTGCAAGATAATATTTTCTAGATATTGGTAAAAGTTTTTCAACAATTTTTAGTATTTCTTCAACCAATTGAAGGAAAAAATGCATAAAAGCTTATTTATCTTGTACTAGTATTTACGGTTTTGTGTTGTAGAATATTTTTAAACTATTCTATATTTTACTATAAAAATCATTTTGCTTTTATAATTAAATTTGTTGCTTTATAATGTTTCTTTATGTTTATTTATGTATTTTTATGTCTCCCCCCCCCCCCTCCCCTCTGGGCGAGACATATTGTTTTTGCCGTGTCCGTCAGTCCGTCTGTCACACTTCGTTTCCGCTAAATAACTGGAGTTCCGTTTGACCCAGAGCATTCAAAATTCACAGGGTGATGGTCCTTATTGAGTAGAATAACCCTATTGATTTTGGGGTCAGTAGGTCAAAGGTCAAGGTCACCGAGGCCCGGAGTGAAAACCGCTTCCGCTCAATAACTCGAGTACCCTTTGACTCAGAGCATTCAAACTAAAAAGAGTAATAGCCTTATTGAGTAGAAGAACCCTTCTGATTTTGGGGTCAGTAGGTCAAAGGTCAAGGTCACAGTGGCCCGAAGAGTGAAAACCGTTTCCACTCAACAACAGGAGACCTAGCTCACCCATAGCCTTCAAACTTCAGACAATGGATGTCCTTATCGAGTAGAGGACTCCTATTGATTTTGGGGTCAGTAGGTCAAAGGTCAAGGTCACAGGGGCCCCTAAGAGTGAAAACCGTATTCGGTCAATAACTTGAGTACCGCTTGACCCAGAGCATTCAAACTAAAAAGAGTAATAGCCTTATTGAGTTGAAGAACCCTGCTGATTTTGGGGTCAGTAGGTCAAAGGTCAAGGTCACAGTGGCCCGAAGAGTGAAAACCGTTTCCACTCAATAACAGGAGTTCTAGTTCACCCAGAGCCTTCAAACTTCATACGATGAATGTCCTTATTGAGTAGAGGACTCCTATTGATTTGGGGTCAGTAGGTCAAAGGTCAAGGTCACGGGGGTCCGATGCGTAAAAATGGTTTCCTCTCACTAACTGGAGTTCTAGTTTACCTAGAGCCTTCAAACTTCTGAGGATGGTTGCTGTTAAAGACTTGAAGAACCCTGTTGTTTTGGGGTATGTAAGCCAGAATTCAACATCACAGGGGCCCGAAGAGTGAATATATATGATTTCTGAATTAATATTTTTTTAGTGTTGTAAATCGTGGTTTTCTATTTATATGTCCTGTAAACTTTTTTGTTTGCAATTTTTATATGATTTTTTTTAAAATACACATTCCAATTGTATTATGCCCTAAGTAACTTGTTTAATTGAAAAGAAGCGGTTCATTTGCAATGGCCCAATGGCCCAAAAATGAACTAAAAGAAGCACGATTGCTCGAACCGCAGATGACAAGAGTGTTTTAAAAGCATTGGAATTCGTTTGTGTTTTGTTTTATCGTGTTTGTGTGTTGTTGTTTTTTTCAGGCACTTATATAATGGATGCCCACTAACAAAAAGGAAAGTGTTATTGTAATAAATGCCAAATCGTTGGTGCAGGCTTGAACCCAAGGCAGAGCCAGATCAATATCAATTTATTGCAGTCTGTATAAAACTATACTGTTTTTGTTTTGAAATTATTTTGGAAGCTCCAAGTTTCAGTTTCTACCAACAATCAAATATCTTACATATGAAAATTATGGTTTACGTTATTATGTACCAACAAAAGAAACTAGTTCTTAATGATCGTTAAAATCTACTAAAAATCATATCTTAATTACATCTTTATTCCATTTGATATACTAGTAAACTATTTAGTTTATGATTACTTATGAACAGAAGGCCAATGCAGAAAACATGTTGCATATTAGTTAAGTCCAGATATGGTATTAAATAATGTTTTTATGAAAATATTTTATATATTATAGTCATTACAATGATTTTAATGCCATTTGCTGACTAGCTTGATTGAATGGTTTTTTAATTATATTTTTTTGTATGAAGGATATTTTTTCAAATGTTTTGGAATAACATACAAATTATTTGCCACGTTTTTCTTGTTTTTTTTTGTTTAATGAACCTAACAGAAGTCATGATATAATTGGGATTATGAGGCGCTGTATTCAGTGTGGCGTCCGTTAAGTCTCCCCCTACAAATAGTCAGTTCTTTTAGCAGTAAAATAGCCCGTTACCGATGTGGTGCAGTGATGATAACGATTATCAGGGTTATCCGATCAACCTTTTTGGAGCGTTGTCCCGGTTAGCTCAATTGGTTACGTCGTCGGAATTGCAGGGCTCGGCTATGTCGCCATGACGGTGCGTGTTCGCTCCCAGGTAGAGGCAATATAATAATCTAAGATCCTTGAACAAATTCTTAAGTACTCTTAATTTTAATTAATACCGACTTCTAAGTCTCTTTGAAGGAAAAAAGTGAAATATGCATATCAGGAGTGGCCACATCCAGCTGACACAGCCTCCCAACACAGACAAAAAGAAGAGAAGAAAACAGAGCATGGTATTGCAACAATTAGTTTCAAAATGGACGCCACAAACAATTAACGAATGTGAGAACCCGAGAGGTTACCGCCCTGGAACGGTCAGTGGCAAAACGATTTGCCACTGGGGGTTTAAACCAGGTTCTAGGCTGCACCAACCTCGCACTTGCCCCAACAGGTTCACATATCACAAAACAAGCACAAGTTGTCTTAGTAAAATAACTCAATCATGCAACCAAAGAGGTAAGCATACTGATCAACTGTAGATGGGTTAATCAACAGGCCTGAAGAGTGCTGTAGAATATCATATTGGTAACCTTACTTTTTGAATTTACAGATTGTTTTTACGAATAACCGAGAGGAAATAACATCGCCTTTTATTTTCTTATGTTTTAACTGTTTATAAATTAAATCTCCATAAAAAAACTGGCTGTTCAAATACCTTGTTGCAAACGTGATTATAAACTGCACCTGTATTTTTTAATTAAATCCGGGTATCGGTGATAAAACTTGCAAAAGGGTTTCCTTAATTTGTGATGCCGACAACCTTTTTTTTTAAAGTTTTTCTGTTATGCAGAGATTACGTTCATTGAAATTAATAACATCATTGCATGCTCTAGAAAAGCGAACAAGCTGTGAGATATAAACCCCGTAAGATGTTGCACGAGGAAAATCGCCGTCTAAAAACGGAAAATGTTCTATCTGAAAATTAAAATCATCTCTTTTATTATATATTTTAGTAGTGACGTATCCTTTTCAATAGGGATCTTTGCCGTGCGGGAAAGTTGGGGATTCCCCTTTTCACTTTCCTGATCGGGAAATATTATTTGAAAAATTTCCCGATCGGGAAAGAAAATTGACACTTTTTTTTATACACCTTGGGATTTGAGCTTCGGGCATCACAGAATACGTTGGAGCTACATATTAATTGAATGTATCCGTTCTTAAAACAATTATCTAAAATTCTACCGAGGCCGAATAATTAAAACATTATCGTTTGAGAAATATTCAAGCTCAAAGTTGAATTATATTCAAGAAAACCAACCATTTTCAGCACTTTCCCATTTTGAACAAATACTTTCCCGATCTTGTTACTTTATTGGCATTTTCTATATGCATACCATAAATAAATGAGGATGTATATTCATTGTACTGTAAACTTGTGTAAATATGGAGTTGCGCTCAACCTGTGGCTAGGCGGCGTGGGAAGTAATGTGCATTTCTATTTCTGTCCATGAACATGCCACATCAAACCGAGCCTGCAATATTTTCATATTCGTCATGTTCGGGGGCTTTTAAATTTCCCTTTTTATCTAATTTTAAAATATAGGCTGACATGTTACAACTTTCCTGATTCGGAAAGCAATTTCGGTGATGTAAAGTTTAGCAAGACGTTTTACACTGAATTTAGGTTCTAGGCTAGTGGATAAAGCATTGAAAGAAACAAGTCATGGTATCAAAAAATATATATCGTGCAATGGTATTTTGAAGACAAAATAGTAAAAAATACTTCATTTAATCTAATAAATATTTGAAAATGAATTTCACATTCATGAGAGATGTTCAGATCGGAAAGTGCGTTTCCCCAATTCCACATTTTCAGATATGATCAGAGCATACATCATGCCTTTTTTTCTTATTTATCATTTTATTTGATTTTTTTTCGTTAGCATTTTAATGATAGGTGCGTTATTGGTGATGAATTTATTTATCTTTTTTCTCATTCCTGATAGTGGAAGTTGATGCATTGCTTTAAAAAACGAACAGTTATGATATATTTAAAAAAATATAGATGTTTTGTAAACAGGAAAAAATGTAACAATGGAAAAAACCTTTTTGTTTGAATCGATTTAGCGTGAGGATATAAATTGGCCTATACTAGCATTATAGTATCAGTGGCAACATTTAAACAATATTTGATCATAATGACGTTTCGATCATTTTAGTGTGAGTTTTCTTCTGTCGAAAATTATGCATTAGCAGCAAAAAATGTATGTTTTTCCAATGTTATATAATAATATAATTTTAACAGATGATATACCAATCCAATAAAAAATCAAGGTGATCCAGTCTGGGATTTTGTCATGTAAATGTTCTTAAAATGTTGACAAGTAATGGTTCAGAACTTTGAGAACCCTGACGTCAAATTAAAAAAAAATGCTGGTTTACAATCAAGGTTTAATGCTCAAAATAAAAACTGTATTTCAGGTTGCGATACTGACGCATTTTCTGTATATAATTCCATCTTATGGGTGCTTTAAAATTTTCCAACAGGCATATGCTTATAAAAACAAAATGCCTACTATTCTCTTTAGTTTTATATATCTCACGTGGATGTACCTTTGAACTAAGATTTAAAGAGTTGTATTTCACTGAATGCTAATAGCTCGAACAAACAGTTCATCTGCTAACCTCCGATCCGAGCCAGACGACTAAGGTGATTGTTTGGCTCACTGCAGTACATTGGATTTTGTTTCTTGGTTTCAAAAGGTGAATTTTGTATTGTTGTTTTTGACAAATAGATGCGAATAGATTGTTCAATAATGGGCTTGAACCACTGGGTTCAGTTAAGCCGGATATTGTTTCAGCATGGTCGGGGTAGACATTGCCAGCGTAACAGCTTATTTATGTCAAAATGAAACTTTACTGCCTACACTATATACAAAAAATAAACGTTTATTTACATATGAATAACATAAACAGGCTGCGGTTGGGCGTCAACCACTGTTTCCAACCCCTTTGCAGGCCAGAAATCAGCTTCACTAGGTCGAAGTGGATCCCCAGCATGAAGCATGATGTTTTAGATAAAAAAGTCGAAACGAATTTGCTTATATTTTTCATAGATAGTGGCAGCCACAGAAAATTTCCGAAGCTTTAATCGAGATAATTATTAAGTAATCTGATTGCAGTTATGGGCACTATTTTGTAAGATTAACTTACTGTATTACCACTTGGTCCCACAATTAGTAGATTTTTGTCGACATATGGCAGTATAAAGCATGTTACTGCGGGCGTTCAAGAATTGAAATGAAACTTTACCGATTTGAAACTTTTTTCCGGATCAGGAAAGTTGTTAGATGTCGGCTTATAATAGAAAATTGCCATTATAGTTACCAGATCGGGAAAGTATTTGTTCAAAACGGGAAAGTGCTGAAATTGGTTGGTTTTCTTGAATATCTTTCAACAAACGATAATGTTGTAATTATTCGGCCTTGGTAGAATTTTAGACAATTGTTTTAAGAACGAATACGTGCAATTAATATGTAGCTCCAACGTATTCTGTGATGCCCGGAGATTATACCCCAAGGTATATAAAAATGTGCGTTTTCTTTCCGAACGGGAAATTTTTCAATCAATATTTCCTGATCGGGAAAGTGAAAAGGGGAATCCCCAACTTTCCCGAACGGGAAAGATCCCTGACTGCATTTTGAATAGAAGGATGAAGATCAAGAAAGTTTGCTTGCTTATCTGAAGTGTTTGCTTTATTAAGTTGTAATTCATTAGGATATAATGGTTATTATCTATATTCAACAAATCATCAAGGTACCTCAAGGTGTTGTTAAAGGATTTAATAATGTCATCTTCATGTTCGGTAGATAGATACTCTCTTTCATAACAGTATAAAAACAGCACAGTCAGTACTTTTAGAGCTATCATTTATTTTTTTTAAAATAAGTGACTTACTTTTAGTTCTGTAAAATAATTATTCCCTCATTACAATTTCAAACAACAAACACCAAATATTATGAATACAGGTATTTATATACTGAGTGCCAATGAAAACGCAACACTTTACTTTTTGTAATATTTTCGATGTGTTGAAAAGTTTAATAAATTCGCAAAACTAGATGTGTTTTAAAATGAATAATCGATAAAAAGGGGAACTTAGAAAGCTACCAAACACGACAAATATGAAATATTGCATGCTCGGTTTGATTGAGCCTGTTCATGGGGATTAATGGAAATGCAAATAATAATGCATATTACTGCCCACGCCGCCTAGCCATGGGTTGAGCGCAACTCAATATTTACACCAATACACAGTACAATTTAGATCCATGCCAAACAATGGTATACATATGGCGCTGAACATGGAACCTTCGATGCTGTATTTTCATATTAATACCATTCCTTGTTCAGCGGCGTATGGTCCCCAGATAAAAGAATGAGTTTGCCCTAAAAAAACAATGGACCCTAAACAAAATAGAATTTTGACAGGGGATGTCGTTGAGACAAGTGAGTAATTGTCGACGGCGAACAATGCATTCGACGAGCGATTTCACGTCGAGACATACCTCTTTGGATCATGCCTTAAACCTTATGTCGCTGGTTGTCTAAAAGTCTTGGCATTTTCACATTTGTATAGAGTAAAACTTAAAACCTGAAGATGGGATTTGTGTAGCCGTTTGTAAAGGTTTACAAATGGACTTGTTTTGAGGTTATTTAATCATGTCTACATGCCAAAACGGAACATTCATGCATTTGTACGGGGTTACTGTAGGAGAAAAAGTTTAAACAATTAGTGGACAATAAATGTATCGATTGTTTACTTTTTGATTTTAAAACACATATACCTTTGCCAATTTATTTAAGTTTTTCACACATCAAAAATATTCCAAGAAAATCAAGTGTTGTGTTTTCATTGGCACTCAGTATATTTAGATTTGCTTTGAGTATTTTTACTTCCCACATATACTAAAACTAAATTACTGACCATTACTTCAATTTTTGACGACAATTCGGTAGCTGTACTTGGTGAGTGCCAAACATTTACACACCTGTGCGATGGGAGTGCCGTTTTGAAACCACTGACTTTCTTTAAAAATGAGTCATTCATTAAATAAAACGGATCAATGCTTGTTGAATTGGTTGTTAGGGAGGCCGGGCTATACGATACTGTATCAGAAATGAATAGATTTGCAGTATTTACTGTGTATTTTACGTTTTATTTTGACATTTGACATTTTTAAGTCAAACGTTAGAGTTTTACTCGCCGTAGTTTGTTTATTCCAAGATGAAATGTTAAAAAAAAACGTTTACAAAACGTATTGAGAAAAAATAAATACATATAAGTACAGTATAGTACAATATATCAACACACAGAATCTCGACTTTTTGACCCATTAGGAGCTCTACGCCAATACTTACAAAAGGATGGAAACAAACAAGCATTAAACTTCACCGAAACAAAGGAAGGATTTTTAGCAGATATGAAGAACCAATATAAGCGCATCTTTGGAGAAAATAAGGATTATTATATTTACGTCTTCTCCTACTTCAAGCCTTGCACACAAGAGGAACATAATTGTGCTATGTTGCTTGGAAGCTTTGCTGAACTCACGAGGCAAAATATGATATTGTCTTATAAAACGCCTTATAAGACCACTGACTCACTAAAGTCATCGGACTATATGGCCTCTAAGTACATAAAAATAATAAGACCTGAATGCATTCACTCCATCGAATGCAATATTCAAGAACAACATTGGAGAAATTTGCGCCAGCGCCCCCAGGATTATCAGTCGCAATGGAATCAGGGACCATTTTTCCAAAACAGGCAACAGAATTATCACAACTGGATTGAACAACTCCAAGACCCCAGAGTTCCCGTTTATGACGAGTACCACTTATATCAGCGACCATTGTTTTAACAGTTATATTGAACTAACATTCACTGTCTTTTAATTGGACGGTTTCATGTTATAGTCATGTACTTGCATTGTTTACTTTATGAATATTTTATTGATTGATTCGATTTACTAATATTTAGTTTTATTTTAATTGGATTATTCATTAATGTGAAACTCAGATTTGGAGTGTATGTTATAAAATACTTTTACACTTGAACATCTTTTCCAATATAAAGGTTGCAAAGATATGCCATTTTTGTGAACGAATTAATCGTGTCAATTCGAATTGGAAGTAAAAAATGGTGCATTGTGTTGCATTTGGATGTAACAATAGGAGTAAGAATGGGAATAAGGATTTTTTTCTTTTTCCAAAAGGACGTATCGGTGAGACATAAATGGATTCAGTCCACGAAGTCCATGTGGGACGTGAATGGACGGATTGTTAAGTTTGTGCCCACCAATACTTCAAGACTGTGTATGAGACACTTTACAGACGATTGTTTTGTCCATTCACGTAGTGTTATGAAATCTGTGGGTCTGGAGCTGATGCTTTTGCTGAAGAAAGACGCGCCGTGCCATCCGTGTTTGAGGAGACTAGGAAAAATCTGTCAGTTAACGTTTTAGGGCCGGTTAAACGGAAAAAGACCAACTGTGGAGGTTTCGAGAAGTGCAACAGAAAACAGGTGAGAACATATTTAATTAAACCATAAGTTTCTTTTATAAAATTGCCATGTAATCAGAGGCGGATCCAGCTCTGGAACATTAGGGTTGCTCGAACCCCCTTTTTGCAGGGTTGGCAAAATGCCGGCAAATATGAGTATTTTCCATGCCGGCGGTATTTACCGGCAAATACTGGCAATTACTGGCAAATAGTGGTCGATTGCATTGACCAGTCTGGAATTTATACAATATTACCTATTATCAGCATTCATATAGATAATTTCAAGTTTAAACATAAATTGCTATTATATTTATACTTAAGTTTAACACTTTTATCACTTTATCCATAATAAATAAATATTTAAGTACTGAAAAAGTGGTCATTTGAATTGACCACCCATGGAATTTATACAATACAATGTATCCCTTATAGTCAGCATGTGGACAACTTCAAAATTCAATTATTAACAATAATGGAATCAGCATTTTAGAGGGTTAATTTTAATTATAAACAAGTAATGGACACAACTTACTATAAATATACATGAATACAATAACACATTTTAGGTAAGATATAAAGAAGTCTCTGTCTACCAGGTAATCTCTTATCCCCTTGAAGTACAGATCTGTAACAGAACACCAGTTTGGCAGCTTTCTGGAGTTACACCAATACACAACCATTAAATTTTAATTGCACCTAGACAAATTGTATATATGTTATTTATGACACGTGTTGCCTTTGTTGCCCCTGGCTATTACAGCCCCTTGTATGAAACATGTTATTTTAGTAGTCTAGACCTTATGGCCTTGTTTGTTAAGTGTCAATGGCCAGGTGCATCAGCAGAAATTTCTCACCTCCTGTATTGTAAGGTTCTAAGTAAAACAAAGACAGTTCTTTAAGATTTATTCTCACTTTAAGTGCGTAAAGTGGTTACCTGATATAAAATTTTATTAAAATATCTGAGTAATTTAATTATTATTATGATAATACATTACTAACAGTCAACTAAGTTAAGATTTCTGCAGTATTTTAGGCAAAAAAAACTGATATGTGTAGTATTTGCCAGTATTTTTCAGTATTTGCCACTTTGGGGGTATTTTCCAGGCCGTTAAATACCACTGGTAAATACTGGGGGTGGTATTTACCGCCCAACCCTGCCTTTTTGGGCAGCTATATTTTCGTATAGATTTTGGCCAAAAGTTGGAAATTATAATGGAAATTATCTTGTTACAATCCAAAGACTGCTCCACACTAACAAACTTACTAGAAATCCCTCATCCGACCTAGGGATTTTCCCTTTATACAAAATCATTTCACTGGTTTCATAATTTTAACAGGTGATTTAGCTATATTAGGAGGCTTTTACTTATATGGGCAATGTTGTATGATTCATTATAAATTATATGTTAAAGATAGTGACAATGCCCATCTGGTTAATAAATTGCATGAAATTATCCCTTGACTCCATATAAATGCATTTTAATGCACGTGCCAAAGGTGTAGATCCATATCAGCCGGCACATGTGATGTCTGATCAGGGTATGCGCTGTTTGCTTTTGGACAGATATAACCAAATTTGAATAAATAAAAGTGAACACTGCAAATCCTGATCAGACGACATGGATGTGCGGGCCGAATTGGATCTCTACACTGAAAACAAGACTTCCTCTTCTATATATGTTAATGGCGAGCATTCAGTTACTGAATATTATAGTCATTCCAGCTTTTTTCTGGTAGAGGAAGACCCCAGGTGCCCCTCCGGGCATTTTTCAGGCACGGGCGGGAACCTGGGTAGAACCAACGACCTTCCGTAAGCCAGGAATCTAGAACTAGTTCAACATTCCTGCGTAAGCTAGCTGGAAAGCTCCCTCACATTACAGATTTAAACTCTGGGACTTCCCGAAAGTTGAAAAAAAATGTCGGACATCTGGTCAGACAAGATGTGAAAAGCTGTCTCACGGAAATCAATTTGTTCTGATTAAAACATGCTAAAAAGGATTAAGCAGCTCAAATTTTGTCTGACAATTTTGGTTTGATAACATATGAAATACTCGTATATGACCAGCCAAAATTTTACCATACAGTTCCGTTGGTCTGGCAACTTTCGGGAAGTCTGGGAAAGGATTATGAAATCATTTTAAAATTTTCCAGTTGTGTCAAAATAAAAGAAACTTATACCTGTCAACCACCCTTGTCTGAGACAGGGTTTTATTCTAATTCATGAGATAGCGACTCTTCAGGCTTCAATTTTGGCGTTCTTTGGTATGTTTTATGTGTTGTAAGTGTATTTGGTAGATGAGAAATGATTGAAGTCAAAAATGTTGCAGGAAATAATAAGAAACAGTTTCTGAGCAGGGAGCCATTGATATCAACATTATCCATAACTTTCTTATAAAAATCTCTAGATAAGGTTTTAAAATGTTTTTTTTTCTTCATTTTTAATCAAATTATAATGTAAAGAGAAATGCATTAATTGTTTTTTAACTTGTCTAAATTTAATATCATATTCAAATCAGTCAATTTCTTTACCATCAATTAGTTTTTGTGTTTATATTGAAGTGATGATCTTCTAAAGGATATTTCACCTCCCTTCTGTGTTTATCAATAAGATAATGTAACATAGTCATAAAACACTGGGGTCATACCAGACCCATTACCTAATTGGGGAAAGCCATGTGAAAAAATCACAGCCTCGGCTGACAGCCACTTTAGTAGTAACAAGAGAGTGTTTACAAGCGTTACAATATAAAGAATATTTGGGGTCATTGATTCATGATAAGAAGATAATGTCTTTGTTGTTCAAAGGCATAAAGCTTAATTAATATGCCAGCTGCATTTCAAGGTATGAATAATTCCAAGTTTATACAGGTATAGAAACAAATCTCTAGCTTCCCAAAGGTCATTTCATTTTTAGAACCCAATTCAGATTATTGTGTTCAGAGGTTGATTCATAACCAGGAGGACTAAAATATCTTACATTGCAGTGTGCGTATAAAATATGTCTTAACCCTTTTTTCCATAAACTGTCATAGCCTTTAGGGCAAACACTGTAGATCCGGATCAACTGGCACGTCTGTGCCCTTCTGATCATGATCTGCACTTTTCGATTTTTTATATAGTGGGAAATTTATGGCCAAAAAGCTAACATTGCAGATCCCTATCAGACAGCACAGATATTCCAGTTGATCTGGATCTATATATAATCATCTATATCATGGAGGAAAGAGTGAAAAAAGTTCATCAAAGAAATTTTTAAAAATAACAAGTGTTTATTGCTCATGGTGTACAGTATTTAATTTGATTTTTTTATAAGGCAATAACCATACGGCCAACTATGGACAGGGGCACACAGGTACAGCCAAAGAGAGCCGACTCGGGAGCCTGGGTAACACCCTCGATGAAGGACACCTGTTGTGGTCCAGAGGAAACAACTAGTGCAGACAAGATGTCCCTGAGGAACCGAGGTGTACAGATGAGGAAGATGACTTCCCAGCGCCAGAGTTTGAGGATGACGTGGAGTCTGATCCCGACTGATCTCCTACCGATGATGTTTTGGCCCAGGATCAGGATGAGCCCAGGAAGATGATGAGAATTACACAGCATGGTAAGAAGACAGAAAACATAAATATGATAATTCTCCTTTCAGGCACTGTATTGTCACATCATGATCTGGACAAGTGTCATCTTCATAATGATCGGGGTTTTATAATAACACTTGAGATATAAATAGATGAGATTCAGTACTTGAAAGTTCTAACTTCTGCAAAAACATTACCCAAATATGAGAACCATTACAATCATGACCAATAACTTTTCCCTGGGATACTACTAGTACCACTTTCTAGAAGGTTTAGAGAGGCTATCATCTCAGTTTAAGAAAGTAGTAATGGAAAAAAATAAAACAACTTTTTTAAAAATTCATACATTATTGTAAATTTACGGGATTTATCGCATGTGTGAGTGGTGTAGATCCAGATGAGTCAGTACATCCATGCCATGTGGATTTATCTTAGTCAGAAATAACTAATAATCAATCTTAAGTGAACAGTGTTGATCCTAACCAAATGAAAAGATCTGGATTTACATTTTTCATGCACGGGATGAAAGGTATATCCCTATAGGTTTAATTCAGTGAATACTTGATATTGACTGGGGAATATTATTTAATTACAGCGATAAAACAACAGACCCGGCGAAGGAATCAAAGTACATTGTGTTTGAAAGCTGCCTGCTTCAGTTGTTTACAATATGCCATGTGTGTTTTGCTTTGTGCAAGTCGGTCAAGAAGAAACTTATAGGCAGCGTGATAGTAATGGAATGGAGTGTGAGACAGGTCACAGACGGAAATTGTACAGCCAGCCATTGTTAAAAATGGCCTCTATTGGGAAATTATTAGCTGCTGGGCCAATAGTGTTTCTAGGTGTGTCACCGGCTAAAGTGTTAAGTTTTTTTCAATTTACAAACATTTTAATGATCAAGGCAAGGACATTTTACCGGTACCAGAAGTCGTTTGTGTTGCCGGAAATAAGTAATGTGTGGAAGCGACAACAATTGGCTAATCTGGAAGAATGCGGAGGGAGAAATGTGCGAGTAGGAGGAGATGCACGAAGCTGCACACCGGGTCACAATGCTAAGTTTGGCACTTACACCCTAATGGACCTAGAAACTGCACTTGTTTTTGGAAACAGAACTGGTTCAGGTACTTGTCTTTTTGTTTAATTATTTAAAACTGGTTATTATATATGTAATTGTGTGTTACACCAATGAAACTTGTTGTTTTTTCTAGTGAGCTCACATTGCAGATGGGAAGGAGTCAACATCTGGATAATTTTGGCCTTTTGCAGATATAAAGTTTATGATTTAATATTTTGTGTATATTTTTTATGTAATGGCATTTTTTATTAACATTATATTGTCTGCTTATTTACATGAAACCAACTGTGTTCAGAAACTAGTAAAAACCTATATTACTGATTTTGGTTTACTGTATGGTTATCCATTTGATAAACTTTTTTTATCATTTTATTATTGCTGTCAAGTAAATAGCAGATGACAAATAAAATTATTATTTCAGAGCAATAAAGTCAAAAACTCCAATGCAATGGAACTGGAGGGACTAAAACGAGCACTGGACACAATGGAAAGTCATGGCGTGCATATCACTGATATAACAACTGATCGCCATGTTCAGGTCAGGAAGCATCTCAGAGAAAACCCCTCCAGATATTCATCATTGGTTTGATAGCTGACATCTTGCTAAATGTAAGTAACATCATTAGTATATCTACCTCAAAATTTCCCAACATGTCCGTAAAAATATTATCTCTTCACTCCATGGGCAAACAGTGTAGATCCATCTGTGCCATCAGATCAAGATCTGTTAATTTTTAGATTCATTAAGATATTTCTGACCAAGAAGCAACCAGTTAAGATCCAGAACAGCCAACATTGATGTGCCACCTGATTTGATCTACACTAGTAACAATAATTGACATTTTTCACACAAAAAATTATTTCCTGTTTATTATAAATTATTGTAGTTCAATAAGAAGTTAGCCTATCTGTTGAGGAATTGTCCTAATAAGCATCTGAGAGTTAATGTATGCTTATTTATTTCAGCAATCATGACCATACTGAAGACACTAAGTAAGAAGGAAGAATGTGACGCTGTGTCGCAGTGGTCACAGTCCATAGCCAATCACATATACTACTGTGCCGGTTCCAGTAAGGGTGATGGAGAACTAACAGCACAGAAATGGTTGTGTGTACTTAACCATGTGACCAACGTACACGAGGGTCATGGAGATAGATTCAAGAAGTGTCCTAAAGAAAGAAAGTGGATTAAAGCAGGTAAACATGCAAGATTATGTAGTTAACTACTAATCTACAACTAAACTTTGTTCTATTACTTCCCTTGTACAGACACATAAATAAAGATCTTTATATAAAGCTCATTTCACGAGCCTATAAGTAATTCATTACTGTGATAAAACTTTTTTCAGCTCATAGCCTTAGTAAAAGTCAAGCTATATTTAGTTGGCCATAGGATATTTTATCTAGCTAACATATCGGATTACTACCTCTTGTGTGGACTTGAGGAGATAAAATTTTACATGCATAATTATGTCTTTGAACACATGCTCAATTTAACCGCTTGAAAAAATGAATCTCAGTTATCTTATTTGTGTTAGTGTAGTAATGTTATCACAGCCATATGTTTACTGATGTCATTAACATGATGTGCGCTGTAAATGTGCTATTACAGGTTCCAAAGCGCATAAGGAACTGAAATTGCTGCTGGGCAACACACGACTGGTCAACGATGTGAAGAAACTGTCGCCGTGGACCAGACCTCCGAGCTGGAAGCCCATCATAAAGTGATGTGTCAATTTGCGTCGAAGTTTGTTAAATTCCCTATGCTGCCATGAATGAATGTTACTGTTTAGTTATTGAGGCACAGCTTATGTAAAATAATGAAGTAATATCATTTTAACAATTGGAACTTAAAATTTGAATAGGAAACTTGTTCAGACATTGTTACCATAATTATGTCTTTGATCACAAATTTTAATAATAAAAATAAGAAAATATGTTAGAAACAAAACCATTGCTTCAGAACAAAGCTTATTACATGTATATAATGTCAAATTAACCTTTTTGGAGGGGGGTGACTTTTTGGCTTAACATAATCTTCAAATGAGCTTGACCACAAAAGTAGAAACCGTATCAGGATGTAAGGGATGTTAACTTGCTTGCTTATAACCAGTAAATAACTTCCATCTGTTGTTTACTTTTCAGAAACCATTCGGCAGCTCTCCACACCAGCTGCAATGCAGGGAGATAACAGGCAAGAACTTCTGAGGGAAAATGGAGGTTCCGTGTTTCCTACCCCAAGTATAAACCAGAAGACCATGTAGTAATGCCAATTCTGGAAGTGTAGATCCCGATCAAAAATGCAGGGATGGACAGTCTGGCTCAGAACTGTGAGGACAATTAACACAAACACAACCCATGCACTTGCAGGAACTCGAAGAAAGAAACTTCCACAACATCTCTGTTTAGGCAGTTCCCTATAAAACCAGGGTGTTGTGTGATAAAAGAAAAGCCTTCAAGTTTCTCAACCAGATCCGGAAATTCTTGGCAGCACTTGCACTCTGCAGCAGTTGTCAAAGGACTGCAGCTATTGCACTCGCACCTAAAGAAAATGCAATTTATTTAATCGACACTGAAAAACAATCACGTTTAAACATTGGTCATAAAATGCTTCAAAAACACCACAGATTAATGGTTGGACAATAATAATAATAATAATAATAATAATAATAATGAATTATTTATATTGAGAGAATGGCATATTTGGCATAGCCATTCTTTCACATGGTCCTCTTAATAACAAGTACAAATGGTTACACATTTACATTCATACATACATATATTATCATAATATAATTGAAAGAAAGAAAAAAAATAATATTAATAAAAAGTTACAATAAAGTTTCAAGAACGATATGAAAATGATGAAAACAGACAAATTTAAATGAAAATATAACAATAGCAATTATAACAAAAGATTCATGACTCAATCAATTTTATGTAAGGCCATGGATCTTTTAGTTGTGAAAACTTTTCTGGGTTTTTTTTCTGTTTCTTATTATATATGTAAATATTGATCGAACGATCCATTGATAGATCGATTGATGATTTTTATGTTTCCGTAACGGATTGCTGTTCCTGTGTATGCCGTTAATACGAGGGGCGTTCATTAAATAATGAAAATAGGCTTGTAAATGGGAAACCTCTTGATGTATATTAATGAAACTACACCAACAAAAAAGTACAAAACTAGAGTAACAATTTTGACGCCAAATATAACCATTACGTCATGACGTCATGTATTGATGACGTCATCAAAACATGCCGTCAGTTCCTGTTTGGTTCAAAATGGACGTCACCAGAGAAAACCAAAGATTTTACGTCTTCACAAGGCTGCAGCTCGGAGATGAATTGAAGAAAATTCATGATGATTTATTTATTGTGTATGCAGACCTTGTTGTACCATACAACACATGCGCCAGGTGGGTCAGAGAGTTTAAAGATGGAAGAAAGCTGTTAACTGATAAGCCACGTCCAGGAGCACCAAAATCGAAGGTGAACGGGGCTTTGATCGAGAATGTAAAAAACCAGATAGACAATGATCCAAATATTTCTGTTCGTGAAATAAGTTCTGAGTTAGATGTTTCAATTGGTACTGTCCATAAAGTATTACATGAAGAATTAGGGTTGAGAAAGATCTCCGCACGATGGGTACCCCACGTCTTGACGCCAGAACAGAAGAAAAATCGGGTTTCTTTTGCCAGGCAGCTATTGGACCTGTTTGAACCCAATGGACCTAAACGAATAACAGATGTTGTCACTGGAGATGAAACTTGGATATACTTTTATGGGATCCCAAACAAACGCTCTAACATGATGTGGCTGGCAAAAAATGACCCCAGACCCGTGGTTTGTAAACCAGGTTTTCAGAGTCGGAAGAGGCTTTTTACCATATTTTTTAACCACGAAGGTCCGGTGGCTGTAGACGTTCTACCAGAAAAAGCAACTATGACTGGTAAATACTACAGAGAAATTGTACTGCCTCAAGTGGTTTCTAAATTGAATGACAGCCGCCCAATCACAGGAACCTCTAGAATTATGATTTTGCATGACAATGCCAGTGCCCATAAAACAGGGGCCGTAACTCAGTACCTGTCAGAGAACCGGATTGCAACTCTCCCGCATCCCGCCTATAGTCCTGACCTAGCACCTTGCGACTTCTGGTTATTTCCTAAACTGAAAGAACTTTTAGCTGGAAACAAATACAACCGTGCCCAAGACCTGGCAAAAGCAGTAAATTCAGAGTTACGGGGTATACCTAAAGAAGAGTATCGGGAAGCATTTGATAAATGGCGCAGACGACTGCAACTGTGTGTAGAGAGAGGAGGAGAGTACTTTGAGGGACTGTAAAAAAATAAACCGCATCAGACAATAAACATCAGAGATAATAAGGTAGTTTCATTATTTAATGAACGCCCCTCGTATATAGGGTTGGTTGGTCGGGATCGGTGTTGGTGCATGAGTGTGACACAAAAAGCCCCAGTTAGTTTCGCTTAAGTCAACTAGAATGATATAATATTTAATGATTTTTATTGAAACTGAGATTGAGATATAATAATAATGATTAATGACAATGTTATGGCGCCAAAAATATCACCAAATCAGCTGAAATAAAGTATGAAGTGGCTTCCAAAACTATTCCAATGTTCACTCTTAGTTATGTACACATGCACCCCGATACTGTTTATTATAATAAATTCTTATCATAAAGTTCTGTTAGTTTTTAAGTTTATTGTCCATAACGCTAACCCGAAAGGGATCGCATAACTCAAACTCAAACCCAAACTAACCCAATATTAAACAAACATTAAAAAGAACCAGTGAAAAAATACAGGTCTTACAGATTGTTGTTTGGACGAATTTATGTGACAAAATAGTAATTAGCAAAGAATGAAAATACACTATGTTATGTTTCTATCGACATCATACGCTAGTGAGTCCCTTACAAATATAGATATTGTTAATTGGAATTTCCTACAGATAATCCAGATTGCCTTATCATTTTAAAAGGCTTTACAAAGGTTTTTGAAATATAACACCGCGTTGCATTGTACTATTACATATTCACACTATAAAATGTACCCTCAATGACGGCAACTTTCTTTACAAACAAATATTAATCGCTTTTATTGCATTTAAAATTACATTTATTGCTTTTAACATATTCTGGTTCTAAAAGAGAAGAAGGTGCGAGACAGGAGTGTAGCTGATTTTTGGTTTACTCTAAAAGCTCTTAGTCCTGCATTATTTACATTTAATATAACTTAAAAACTGATCAAATTCGTTACTTAAAGGATCCCATTGGATATTGCATAATGTGTTGTAAAGTATGTACAAACACTGATTAGTTAGGTTTTCGACTATTTATACCAAGGGTGGTTATACCAATATGGTGGCTGATTTATGCCATTTCGTTTTTTCGTTATTTCGCCGCGAAATAACGCCCAGCGAAAACACGAAATAACGAAAAAACGCCACGCGAAAAGACGAAATAACGAAAAAACGCCACGCGAAAAGACGAAATAACGAAAGAACGCCACGCGAAATAACGAAAAAACGCTATTTTTGCGCGAAATAACGAAATGTCGCCGTGCAAAAAAAACGCCAATTTAACTGTACAAAATAGCGTTCTTTCTAGTTTCGCCTGGCGTTTTTTCGTTATTTCGCTTGGCGTCTTTTCGTTATTACGCTTGGCGTCTTTTCGCTCGGCGTTATTTCGTGTGGCGTCTTTTCGTTGTTTCGCGTGGCGTTTTTTCGTTATTTCGTCTTTTCGCGTGGCGTCTTTTCGTTATTTCGCTTGGCGTTTTTTCTTTATTTCGTCTTTTCGCGTGGCGTCTTTTCGTTATTTCGCTTGGCGTCTTTTCGCTCGGCGTTCTTTCGTTATTTCGCGCGGCGTTATTTCACTTGGAGTCTTTTCGCCTTCCGGTTGACATGCTCAAAGTTTAGCAACAGTTATAGGTTGAACCAAAGTAAATCCAATTCCCATAGACCTCAATGTTTAATTCTCGATATTCATTGTACATTTAACATGATTTCTGTCATCCTAATGTCTAGACAACCATATATTGCCGTGAAGATCTACATTTCATCTATTCAAAAACACACAGGAAATAGGGGGTTAGCTTACTTGTAAGAAAATTACTGATCTCTAACCGGACAGACCCTCTTTTTAACGCGGTATCACAAATACGGTGCCAAAAATATACATCCGCTGATCCGGAACTAGTTCGCCTCTACCAAACGAGATATAGGCATGAAATTGCTTTCATTTATTTTCCTGATATGTTATTTCTGCAAACAAGCTACAAAAAGGCCGATTTCTAACAGTTAAGAGTCCCCAGATGATGAGAAAAAAATAGCATATTATTAAAACGGACTTCATTCGAATGGAACACGGAGGGATACAGCGTGATTTGGTGTAATTCAACCTTAAGCTTGACATATGGGTAAAAACAATTATTCACGGACGAAAGGAGGGACGGACAGACAGACGGACGACGAAGACCATTCCTATACCCCCCTCTCGCTACGCGGCGAAGGATAAAAATGGAAGGGCAGAGGCGGTACCAATGATTTCTCCCAACCACCACCAAAAAGTTTTGATTGGTGCGAGTTTTGAGAAATAAAAGTCAAAAAATAAATACAGGTGGGGTGTGATGGATAGGTGCCTGAATTCCCACCCAATCCCAACAACAAAAACATTTGTTGGTTTGAGTTGATTAACAAATAAAAAAAACTAGAGCTCCGCGAGTCAGAGGTGTCGCCTAACGAAATTTTTGTTAGTTTTTTTATGTACAGTTATTAGCAATGTATTTGCACAAAATTCACATATAAAATAACCTTTTAATTGTCTGATTGCAAGAAACATGCACAACAAGTTATGCCCTTGGCAAGAAAGGCACTAAAATCATTCAAGGGGAATAATTTAAAAGAATGACAAGAAATGCTCTATAAAGTCAATCAAAGGGGAAGAATTTAACGACATTAATGGGACAAAAGATGAGCAATATTGTCGCAAAGCATACTTAACACTGCTTTTTATGAAACATGCATACCAAGTTTGGAGTCATTTGAACATATTGTGACATTGTTACGCCTCTAACAAGAAATGGTCTACAAAAATCAAAGAAAATTAATTCAAAAATGGAAAAAGGTAGAGTTACGGTTCTTGTGCAGTACACTTCGAGTCATTGCAAGAAACATGCATACCAAGTTTGGAGTCATTTGAAACTATGGTGGCAAAGTTACGCTCCGCACAAGAAATGCTCTGTAAAATAAATCAAAGGGCAATAACTAAAAAACGAAAGAAGGTAGAGTTACGGTTAATGTGCATTGCACTTTGAGTCATTGTCAGAAACATGCATTCCGAGAAAAAAGACGCCAAGCGAAATAACGAAAAGACGCCAAGCGAAATAACGCCACGCGAAATAACGAAACAAACGCCGAGCGAAAAGACGCCAAGCGAAATAACGTAAAGACGCCAGGCGAAATAACGCCACGCGAAATAACGAAAAAACGCCGAGCGAAAAGACGCCACGCGAAATAACGAAAAAACGCCGAGCGAAAAGACGCCAAGCGAAATAACGAAAAGACGACACGCGAAAAGACGAAATAACGAAAAAACGCCACGCGAAAATACGAAATAACGAAAAAACGCCACGCGAAACAACGAAAAAACGCCACGCGAAATAACGAAATAACGCCGAGCGAAAAGACGCCAAGCGAAATAACGAAAAGACCACAAGCGAAAGAAAGAACGCTATTTTGTACAGTTAAATTGGCGTCTTTTTGCACGGCGACTTTTCGTTATTTCGCGCAAAAATAGCGTTTTTTCGTTATTTCGCGTGGGGTTCTTTCGTTATTTCGTCTTTTCGCGTGGCGTTTTTTCGTTATTTCGTCTTTTCGCGTGGCGTTTTTTCGTTATTTCGTCTTTTCGCTTGGCGTTTTTTCGCGGCGAAATAACGAAAAAACGAAATGGCATAAATCAGCCACCATAATTATTTTATCGATTTTTGCCTTAAGGGTATATCGGTTAAATAATCTATCGCTCTGCCGAAGATCTTATCAAGAGTTATTGGTTTTCTAGGGGCCAATAGTCCAGTGAGGTAGTTTTTGCAGTATGATTATAATAAACAAAAGAATAACTAATTCATAGTACTTATTATGCATATAACCATGATTTTCATTAATTGCAAGACTGAATAATATTTAGAATAATGAGTTTAATTTAAGTTTTATTGAAGCGAAGTGACAAGCGCAAACTAGAAGAAAAATGAATACCGGTAGTTATACAATGTCAATCATTTATATATATGAGCACCAGACACGGCGACATAGCCAAGAATGTTATTCATTGTTACAGACGTGCCATCCAAGTTCTCAATAGAGAATTTTTCAGACAACGCCTATATACCATAACTATCCACACATAACCTTCTGAATGCCTAGACATTTACATACACTTATTTTAACATATACATTATATGTGACAAAATTACATATACACATCTATTAGCATCGTGCTTCCTCCTTTTTTATTTTCGGAGTTTCTATGCACACTAGTGCTATAGACAGAGACACACACAATGAAAGTCCGCTGGATCTTTAGACAATGTTGTCCTCGTCTTTGCCATAACTGCTGACGCTTCAGATATCGATAACAAGTCTGGTAATTATAAGAGTTACAGGTAAAGAGCTCATTTACATTACTATCCAAACATATGACCTTTAGTTGTTATCATTTTTTATGTGTTTTCGCTTACTAGTATATGACACTAGTAATACGCAATCAAACGTTTTGTTAGACATACATTGGACCATTATCTGCTAGTTTTAATCAAGGAAATTAAACTTCGCACTAGTTCTTTTCCCTGTGGTTGTATGAACAGCGTGGACCGCGAATTCCGTTCCTCCAAAAAGTAGATAAACTTCAGATGAGCCAACATTTCCATAATCGTCCTTGCAGTCAACATCGATTTCACCAAGCGGAAAACATCCAGGTTCATCAACAAAAACTGGATTGGGATTCTTTGATGCAAATAATTTCAACGCAAAAGCCGTTTTGTCATGTTGAGGAAAACACATTTTTTGTGCCGACTTGGTTTCAGGAACAAGTTTGCGCCCTATCGGCACAAGTATATCAAACGCTCCCCGAACTTGCTCTTTTCCGTCTTTAATTACTATTCTATATTTCGGATGAATCCGCTCATCATATAATGTCCACCTTTTGAATCCATATGTGTACTGACTCAATCTTGCAGAAATATCCTTGTTGTTATGACCATAAATCACAGCCCCTCTCAAAACTGATAACCCGGCGTCAGCAGGTAAAAGAACGCGCTTGTCTGGAAATGCACACCGGACTGCTTCAAACAACATCACTGACTCAGAATATCCCCCGACCATGAGGATCGTTTCGGTTCCCTTTATTTCTTTCTGAAGCAGTATCTTCTTCAGGTGACCAATGATTGCATCAGTGCTCTGATCGAAGCAGGCCTTAACGACTTTGCTATCAATTAAAACTTTGTCTGCCATAAAGTTGACCTTACCATTCAGCTCTGCATCTAGCTTTACTTTATCCATGACAGTTTTTCCGTTTACTTTCTTGAATATGTCGGATAAAGCCACGGGAACTTTTATTTTTACTTTCCCTGTTTGAGAGGGTATAATGCCTCTTTTCTTCACATCAAATTCTCGCTGTAGGTCGAGGTAATCATCCATATGGTCATTTTTGAATGTCTGCATAACTTGTTTTCCCAAAACTGAATCGAGGAAGGCGAAGAAAGCTTTATCCACGGACTTCCCGCCCCAGCTTCCACCATTAGCGGCATGAACTTCTTCCAGCCTCCCGTTCCGTGCAACCTCGTGTACAATTATATCGATTGTTCCTCCTGATAATAGAAAGCGTGCGTTATTCTTGTACAATGATTTATATTTGATAATTAAAAGATTTAAACATAAATTAATAGTCATGATTCTTTCAGAGTATCTGACTACGTGCTACAACTTATAGATTACAAGGAAATATGAACAAAATGGAAAGAAAGTTGCATCTTATTTGCACAACGAGTCAAATACTATTGTTTTGGTATCTAACAGACGGGTGAATCTTTGTCGTTTGTAATTTTTCATTTCCTGAATTTAGTAAGTCTTAATACCCAAACTGTACTAAAGTTGACCATATCTCATATCAGAGAAAGCCATCTTTTGAAAACACAGACTCCTAATACGACCGAAAGAAATTTGATGAATATGGACCAAGTTCAAAAGTTAAAAAAAACAACAACAGATAACCCGCAAGGTTTACCTTGGAACAGATAGTGACAAAACAAATTTGCCACTGGATGCTTAAACCAGATTCTTTGGTGCACGAACGTTGAATTTGCTCGCTAGTTTCTGAAGATCAATTATGTGCATGTTCCACTGTGATTTAACTCCATCGAAAGGGTTATAAAACCATGCAAAACCATACCAGAGATATGGTTATATAAAGGCTTAAACACATACCTCCAGCATCGACCACCATGTATCTAGCACCAGGTTCAAACGCCGACAATGTCGCTTGAGCATCTTCTGATTCCTTCTGTTTCTGAATAGCGACATGCTTGCAGTACAGAGATGCCGCCTCTGGCTCTAAAGCTATCAGTAGATTCGATGACTTTATTCCAGCCTGTAAGATATAAAAAAAAATCACTGAAAGCACAAAATCAGATCAAAAGTTATACATTACATTTCAATTTACACACGACGTTCACGAAAGGTGCACGATTATGGGAGCATCACAAATGAACCAAGATAAATTCGCAACCACATTAATCGCAATGAATTGAGCTACCGCCTGAACCCCTCCCCCACGCACCCTCGGGGGATGTTAATGCGACCTCGACTCAGCACAAACATCGCAGTAATTCCAATAATGTGGGTTCAGAACCAGCATCACCACAGCGACAGAACCGAGCTTAAAATAAAATCACTCTTAGACTACCGACTGCGCTATCACTCGCACGGCTGCAAAGTTAAAAAAAACACAGATAGCCGTCCTTATGGCGCACAAATGACATATTCATAAATAACTGTTGACTGAACACTCATTCTACTTGAAACGTTTTAAGTATTGCGCTAACACATCACATTACCTCAACGCCACACTCCCTCATAAACTGCTTTGCGCGGATATCCCAAATTGCAGGAACTGTTAGAACCCACTGTATTTCATCATCCTCTAACATTGAGAGAACTTTTTTGCCAACTTCCTCCATAAGATCTTCTTTCAAATATCTAATAACCATGGCGAACACACGTATGGCCGGCAACTTCTTTCCTTTGTCATCCTCAAGGACACTCATTCTATTCAGATTCTGTTAAATTTGTAAAAACGAAGAACGATAGATCCTCGTGTTCCCTGACCAGCAAATTTGACATTTTAGGTAAACAATGATTAAATGGAAACCGTTTCGTTTTTATAAACAAAGAACTAAATAATCGCTGTTGATTCCAAAACATACAAACTATTTTTAATGGAGTAATGCAATGGAAGTGTGTGTCATTAGTTTTGCAGGAAGTAATCTATGTATAAACTGTATAAACATGATATTATTATCTTTAGAATTCTTACTTCATTCTCGTACAGCAGCATCTTGAAGTGCTGGAAGTAGTAGTATGTTCGATATTCTCCTGCGTCTACTAACTCGGCATACTTATTCTCAGCGTCATAACCAAATGCTTCCAGGGTGCAGCCATCTGGGTTGACAAGCACAGTGGTTGGGGCTTTGCTTGACATTTGGTTTCCGCCGCACCTGTTATATAGTTAATTGGGTAATAAACAACCATCTTCGTTCATGTCGAAATAGGTTTAATGGACCGTAAAAATCTAGCTAAATTTACCGAATAGTTATTTAAATAGATTAACTAGATTTGTGCGTGCGGGCGCACGTGTGTGTGTTGCTGACGTAGCTTTGATTTGCAGGTGTGAGTACTGAGTATTATTTTCTCTTTTTCGTCTTTGATTTTTAATTTGAAGACAAACTGAAGTTTTATGCAACAACATCCAAACATTTAGAGGCGTTATTGCTATTATCACCCTTTTCTAGTCATACAACCTGACTTAACAAAGTGACTGGAAATTAGTAATCTGAGATCGTTGTTCATCGGGACGTAAGGGTATAATTTATTTGTCACTGGTACTTCTAAATTGCATATTACAATCAAATATCAATTACGAAACAAACGATAAATTACATTGCATTCAAGTGACCTTCTCATACAACGTAACACTGTCACATGAATGAAACAAGATTGCTGTCGAAGCGAAGACTATCATGAAAACATAATCTATTTAAAATAATACCTAAATCCTGAACATATTTGACAAAATATTGAGCTTGACATATATGCATCTTTGCTGAGTAATTAGAAAATCCTATGATGGGTCGTGGAGACTAGGAGCATACAAAAAATTTGAAAGAGTGGACTTCTAACAATTTAAGTCTTGCATTGAGTTTGACTTTAAATTACATGATCAGGTGTTGGTTTCCACGTGATTTCAACAAGGTTTATATTTCTGCAATTTTATTTTTAAAATACATTAATGGACTGTTGAGGTGGTACGGACAAGAAAACAACCGATCCCACAATTGTAACATTGACCTTAAACCTAATAACAACGTGTTAGGTTCTGCACATCTCCTCTATGAGTTGAACGAGTCATTTTAAAATTCTTCAATCGACCTACCGCACAGAAACAAAAATGACAGCAATTAGGGTTCATTTTACCCACATTAGCGCGTTTCGACATCACTAAGAAAAAACCTTTGAGCGAAGTAATTTTAAATTCCTTAAAAAAATTGATGCCATAATGAATATAATCACAAAAGTTTACTGATCATATTTATTTTTTGAGGTAATCTTTATCTAACCGATATTGGCTTCTTCACATTTTCTCAACAAAGCAAACATTTTGCCAAGTTACCGGTTTTACGATATGATTCAATTGGTTGTTTAGATAGGAGTTGATACAACCGACATAAAGAATCCTTAGGTGTTACACAGACCTTGAAACAACGTGAGAGATTATTTGGTTCGTTTTGATTTTTTCCAAGTTTTATCAAAATTCCTTTCCGGGTTGTAGACATGCAAGAAAGTAGAAAGATTTAACCTTTTATCCTTAACTGTGACTACTCGAAGGAGGTGCTTGATTCTGCTCATCTTCTCGATATGGTGAAAATGCGTCAAAAGTTGTTTCAAAATAATCATGGGTTTACTTTGGATATTGAGCGGACATGAAAAGGTAAAGAACGGAAGGACAGACTGACAAACAGAGAGAAATCATTAGTATATCCCAGTTCCGCTCCGCGGCGGGGTATAAAAATGTTTAAAAGTTACAAAAGTAACACATTGCTAACAGTTGTTTTACTTGTCATAACAAAAACTGAATACTTCGCAACAAAAACCATTCAAGCTTACCAGTTTTTGCAGTAGACTTTTGTAGGATCAGTTGTATAATCATGATCAAAGGAATACGCCCAACCAGAATATGTTGTTCCGAAGTCGATCGCAGCTACCATCAACTTATTTTTGTCATTGGTCGAGCCCTATATGTAGAGATTTTAAATTATTTACACATCTTTATCCCCCGCCGCATAGCGGCTGGGAGATATAGGAATGGTCTTCGTCCGTCCGTCCGTCCGTCCTTCCGTGCGCGCACATTTCGTGTCCGGTTCATATCTTCTGAAGCCCTAGAAGGAATTTTATGAAACTTTAGTCAAATGTTCTCCCCATGAAGACGACGTGCAGAACTCATGTTCCACCCTGGCCGGCTCAATGAAAAGGTCACCAGTAGTGTTTGGAGACATGAATCTTTTATTTCGTGTCCGGTTCATATCTTCGGAACCCCTAGAAGGAATTTCATGAAACTTTAGTCAAATGCTCAGCCTATGAAGACAATGTGCAGAACCCACGTTCCTGCAGCATGGCCGGCTCAAGGTCAAGGTCACCAGTGGTGTTTGAAGATTTGAACCATGTACTTCATGTCCGGTTCCTATCTTCTGAACCTCTAGAAGGAATTACATGAAACTTTCGTCAAATTCTCAGCCCATGAATACGATGTGCAGAACCCATGTTCCCACCTGGCCAGCTCAAGGTCAAGGTCACCATTGATGTTTGCAGATTTGAACTATGTATTTTGTGTCTGGTTCATATCTTTTGAACCCCTAGAATGAATATCATGAAATTTTTATCAAATGTTCAGCCCATCAAGATGATGTGCAGAACCCATGTTTCAACCTGGCTGGCTCAAGGTCAAGGTCATTGAAGATTTGAACTATGTATTTTGTGTCCGGTTCATATCTTCTGAACCCCTTCAATGAATTTTATCAAACTTTAGTCACATGTTCATTCCACCAAGATGATGTGCAGGACCCATGTTCCAACCTGGCCGGCTGAAAGTCAAGGTCACTAGTTTTCTTTGAAGGTTCATATTTAACCATGCCTTTCATATTTGCTCCATAACTTCCAAACTGTTGGAGATATATTTGTTAATTTGCAATTAAACATCCATAACCTTTCCAACATTCCTGCATGCGGCGGGGGATATTGCTGTCGCTCCGACTGCCTTGTTAAATATTGCGGAGCTCACAGTTCTTATAAGCATTAATGACATTAAAATTTAAAAATTGAGAGACTCATTAATCTATCTGGCCATTTCACGGCTTAAACTTTAGGATACTGCACTAGGTATTCTGTACTTATTCAACAATACTTTATTGGTCTTATTGGTGCACACAAATGACCGAACATCATGCATGTTAATTTCTGTTTTCTAGCCTTTTTTTTCTATCGAACATTCTAAAAGTCGTTTAACACAGTGGTAATCTCGATATTAGTGTGTTTTCTCTCGCGAAGCCTTTGTCGCCCATGCCATCCAACACTTAATTGAGTGACTTAAGAATAGGACGACTCTGGATGATGGTTTACCAAACTTTCACTCAACCTTTTTTGGTTGAGCTTATTTAAAAAAAAAACATCTGAAACTTACCTTTTTACTGGCCATAGTAGTATTCAGCAAAACATAACTGAAATGAACAAATGCTAACTACTTACGGCAGAGAACAGGATCTGTTCCTACTGATATCAGTAAGATTGTATTTTAATTGTTTGATGTCAGTAACATCTACATTATATACGACATTAGTGCAATACACCGAGGTATAAAAAGCAGCATGTACATTATCTCCAATCTATTGAAGTTGAAAAGCAATCTAACATATGCTCTCAACAAGTCGGATTTTCCTGGTAAGAAAATGAAAGACCTTAGAAGACGGGACTTTGCATGCTCAGCTAATAACATTATCACCGATGAACTCGTCACAATGACTCATTTAAAAGGTGGACGCCAGGCCTGGTTTTAAACTGGACTGGTCTACACGTAATAGACACTGTTTCAACCTACAGACAAATATTACCGGGTACTTGAAAAGAAGACCGACAAGCATAAGCAATATATATATAGCTTCAATCGTTGGCTTGTATAGTTCGGATGGTGTGACATTAATGTCTGGAACTGAGCCTTACAAATTAATAATTGCAATGCTTGTTTTATTGGTAGAAATTGTAAAAAAAGAAAAGTAGGTTACAAAACGACGAAATTGTACAGCATTTTCTCAGTTATTCAAGAAACCTTAATTGACTTTATATTTTCCTAAAACATAAAAGTTTCGTCATGGCAGATTTTCTCGAGTACATGTGTGTGATTAATCTGCACATCACTCGGTATGATAGATCGAACGAGAAGTTGTGATTGGTCAAAAACATTAAACAGTTATTGTCTTAGCATGCATGCATTCTTTGCACTTTCTCTGGTGTTAGTAAAAGTTCTGTTTTCAGAACTTATTGAAGCCTTCAGCGACATATCCTAAACAATTCCAAAGTCTAATCGCAAAGGTTTACTAGAAGATATTGATTCAACAACAACACTTTTATCCTTTACCGGTTTCGTAAGCAAAGCTCAAGGTATTTGCCAGATCTTATATGAGAATATGTGATAAGAGAAAATTGTTTTTATTTATTCTATTTCTGTTTGTGAACCTGTATGTACATAACAATTTGCGCATTATATCCACCAAGTCAGGACGGGTATTTTAAAAAGAAACCAAAACTAATTAAGGCATTCCGGTTATAAATGCTTTTCATAAAAACTGGCTCAAATGTACAACAGAAATATTATCAATATTTTAGGCATTTTTGATAAAGCTATCTAAATACTTGTAAATATAATTGACATCGCATGAACCAAATTCCAGACATGATATCTAAAGATTTAAATATACGATCACCAAAAGGAATGACAAATACCGGTAACTAAAAATATACTTACTCTGAATAAGAAACAACCAACTTGAGATATATATTATTTAGAAACAGCCGACTTGAGATATATATTTTTTAAACATTTAAAGATTAAAACATATTAATATAAACGCATTTTGAAAAGGAAACTTCTCTACTAATTGATTTCCTCGGAACAGGAAGTAATATGTTTGAAAAAGGAAGTAATCTCTCGTCTTCAAAAAAAAAAAGATCTACCTATTTAAACACTTATCAAATCAAATGACTGGATTCCTTGCACGTGACTTGTAGTTATAACATATATTTTAGCATCTCCGTCATCTTTTAGTAAAGAGAAAAAAGGGTTTGGGTAAAAACTGCATACAAATTGTTGTATTTTAAAAAGTTCCGAAACCCAGTTTTATTTTCGTCTAAAAAGAACAGGCACCGCTGATATGCTGTTTGACGGCAACACTAGACGTAGGTTAGATAGAAAACAAGAATTAAAATCAGCGATGGATCTCCCAGAAAGCGAGTTCCCCTCTGGACAACAATGTTACGTCGGTCGCGTTTAGATCAGAGTCCGATCGGAAGAGTAAGACACCTTCCATATTTGTATATAAAAAACCGAAGCGGCTCTTTTGTTAGTTCCAGTTTTGCTAATGTTTGAAGATTGTTAACGCATGCACTTAGCAAAGGCATAGCGTTGGTCTCTAGCACGTCAAAACGTGTCTGCTATTGTTGGCGGTCCGACCTAGATCCGCACTTTTCGTACATGAACAATCTCTGACTTCTTGCAAAAACTACAACGTTCTGTTATCTAGAGCCATCGTTTCTTCTCTCTTAATCGAAGAAGCGAATAGACGGTGATGAAGCAGAGGACGATGACAAAGCAGCGAAGGGACGAAGTGAAGAAGCGATCATAACACCACATCTTCGTCATCGACATCGCGTCTTTGCCATCACCCATTTCCGTCGTCGCGTCTTCGGGTAAGTGCGAAATGACGATGGCGACGGAGTTATGAAGCGACATGATAGTGGTTAAGGGGCGAAGTGACGATTACAAAGAAGCAATAACTCATTCGCATCTTCCTCTTCGGCCATAAGCTCTCTTTCGATATCGTGTATTCGCTACTTTGTCATCGTCCCGTTGCATCTACGCGTAATCGCAATCATCTCTTCGCGTCTCTAAGAAATGGCAAATGCATGAGCGCCCTAACGCTGCACTATAAAAAGCCCCGATGTTTGTGAATTAAAAAAAACAATATTATTTTTCTCCAATTGTCTAGTCTAACAAAAATAAGTAAACGGTTCGTTAAGTGTTACTTTAAATTTCATTTAAAGACATTTTCTCTTAAATATGTAGTAATTTAGTAAAATATATTTTTTCATATTGCTCATCAGTTCAACCAGGTACAATCGTCAATCATTAAGTTTGAAGACCATGATTAGTAAAACAAGAGGGCCATGATGGCCCTATATCGCTCACCTGACTACAAAAGTACTCTCAGCTTGTGGTTTCAGACAAGAAGATTTTTAAAGTTTTTCCTATACAAGTCTATGTGAAATGAAGTGACCCCTGGGGCGGGGCCAATTTTGACCCCAGGGAAATCATTTGAACAATCTTTGAAGAGTTCCAATAGAGGATGCTAAATGCCAAATATCTAAGCTCTAGGCCTTGTGGTTTCAGACAAGAAGATTTTTTAAAGTTTTTCCTAAGTCTATGCAAAATGAAGTGACCCCTGGGGCGGGGCCAATTTTGACCCCAGGGAAATAATTTGAACAATCTTTGTAGAGTTCCACTAGAGGATGCTAAATGCCAAATATCTAAGCTCTATGCCTTGTGGTTTCAGACAAGAAGATTTTTAAAGTTGTTCCTATATAAGTCTATATAAAATGAAGTGACCCCTGGGGCGGGGCCAATTTTGACCCCAGGGAAATCATTTGAACAATCTTTGTAGAGTTCCACTAGAGGGTGCTAAATGCCAAATATCTAAGCTCTAGGCCTTGTGGTTTCAGACAAGAAGATTTTTAAAGTTTTTCCTATATAAGTCTATGCAAAATGAAGTGACCCCTGGGGTGGGGCCAATTTTGACCCCAGGGAAATAATTTGAACGATCTTTGTAGAGTTCCACTAGAGGATGCTAAATGCCAAATATCTAAGCTCTAGGCCTTGTGGTTTCAGACAAGAAGATTTTTAAAGTTTTTCCTATACATGTCTATATAAAATGAAGTGGCCCCTGGGGCGGGGCCAATTTAGACCCCTGGGAAATAATTTGAACAATCTTTGTAGAGTTCCATTACAGGATGCTAAATGCCAAATATCTAAGCTCTAGGCCTTGTGGTTTCAGACAAGAAGATTTTTAAAATTTTTCCTATATTAGTATATAAGTCTATGTAACCCCTGGGGCGGGGCCAATTTTGACCCCAGGGAAATCATTTGAACAATCTTTGTAGAGTTCCACTAATGGGTGCTAAGTGCCAAATATCTAAGCTCTAGGCCTTGTGGTTTCAGTCAAGAAGATTTTTAAAGTTTTTCCTATATAAGTCTTTGCAAAATGAAGTGACCCCTGGGGCGGGGCCAATTTTGACCCCAGGGAAATCATTTGAACAATCTTTGTAGAGTTCCACTAGAGGATGCTAAATGCCAAATATCTAAGCTCTAGGCCTTGTGGTTTCAGACAAGAAGATTTTTAAAATTTTACCTAGTATACAAGTCTATATAAAATGAAGTGACCCCGGGGGCGGGGCCAATTTACACCCCTTGGAAATAATTTGAACAATCTTTGTAGAGTTCCATTAGAGGATGCTAAATGCCAAATATCTAAGCTCTAGGCCTTGTGGTTTCAGACAAGAAGATTTTTAAAGTTTTTCCTATACAAGTCTATATAAAATGAAGTGACCCCTGGGGCTGGGCCAATTTAGACCCCTGGGAAATAATTTGAACAATCTTTGTAGAGTTCCACTAGAGGATGCTATGCCAAATATCTAAGCTCTAGGCCTTGTGGTTTCAGACAAGAAGATTTTTAAAGTTTTTCCTATATAAGTCTTTGTAAAATGAAGTGACCCCTGGGGCGGGGCCAATTATGACCCCAGGGAAATAATTTGAACAAGCTTTGTAGAGTTCCACTAGAGGGTGCTAAATATCTAAGTTCTAGGCCTTGTGGTTTCAGACAAGAAGATTTTTTAAAGTTTTTCCTATATAACCCAGCAAGCACAGGTATATCGGGCCAATATAGGCTTGATGATATCAGTTTATGTTATTGGTCCGATATATTCCCAATATAAGAATCCAACTGTATAGTGCAATTATATTGTGAAAATATGTTCCGTTCTATATTTTATTGATATTTGCCATATTTTCCGTCAAATTTTAGCGTCTATTTCTTATACTAATTCTCATTTTGAAAAGTCGGATCTTTCAATATCGGCCCAACTGCGGTGTGATATATGAACGTAAATCCGAAGATCGACAACTCTGCGGGGAGGGTGTCAGATACAGAAATGAAGAAGAAACGTTGGAAACCGGCAATTTTATGTTCTATATTTATTTTTAAAATTCGATCTGGTAAATAATTTAATATTGTGAAATTATTCGGACAAAAAATGTTGAACTTTTAATTAGTTTATTCTATTCATTCACTTCGGGACTAGCTGCGACGTATGCAGCACGAAATTTAAAATCACAATACTTTCAGTGATATACTGGATAATTGCCAGTAAGCTTTGAAATTATACTAAATCATTTATTGTAGTTCCTATTTTCAGTCATTTTTCTTTCCGTTTTATTATGTTACTTTTGCAGTAAATGTGCTGGCACATCAGTTTACAATTGTCACAATTTTTCGCGACTTTGTTCTATGCAAAATCAAAATAGGATTAGATAAAGTTTATTAAACGATTAAAGATTTTAGATGAGCCAAGTAAAAAGATCACATTTTATCTGATTTGTTGAATCATTGTGTAATTTTTTGCAAGAATGACTGTGCAGGGGAAAATGCTCTTTTCTAGAGCCGATAATGAAATTTGATGCCAAGCTGATATAGAAATCTGATGATGGGTTGATATAGAAATCTGATGATGGGTGGATATAAAAATCTGATGATGGGTCGATATAAAAATCTGATGACGGGCCAATATAAAAATCTGCTGATGGGCCGATGTCGATTTTATCTAGGAACAATATCGGCTTGATGTCGGAAAGTATGTTGGGCCGATATTACATCAACTTTGCAAGGCCGATTGTGGGCCGATATCTATTTCTGATGATGGGCCGATATTGAAGACAATATCGGTCCAATGTTGGCTCGATATATAATGCTTGCTGGGAAGTCTTTGTATAATGAAGTGACCTCTGGGCGGGGCCAATTTTGACCCCAGGGAAATAATTTGAACAAGCTTTGTAAAGTTCCACTAGAGGGTGCTAAATGCCAAATATCTAAGTTCTAGGCCTTGTGGTTTCAGACAAGAAGATTTTTAAAGTTTTTCCTATATAAGTCTATGCAAAATGAAGTGACCCCTGGGGCGGGGCCAATTTTGACCCCAGGGAAATCATTTGAACAATCTTTGTAGAGTTCCACTAGAGGGTGCTAAGTGCCAAATATCTAAGCTCTAGGCCTTGTGGTTTCAGACAAGAAGATTTTTAAAGTTTTTCCTATATAAGTCTATGCAAAATGAAGTGACCCCTGGGGTGGGGCCAATTTTGACCCCAGGGAAATCATTTGAACAATCTTTGTAGAGTTCCACTAGAGGATGCTAAATGCCAAATATCTAAGCTCTAGGCCTTGTGGTTTCAGACAAGAAGATTTTTAAAATTTTTCCTAGTATACAAGTCTATATAAAATGAAGTGACCCCGGGGGCGGGGCCAATTTACACCCCTTGGAAATAATTTGAACAATCTTTGTAGAGTTCCATTAGAGGATGCTAAATGCCAAATATCTAAGCTCTAGGCCTTGTGGTTTCAGACAAGAAGATTTTTAAAGTTTTTCCTATACAAGTCTATATAAAATGAAGTGACCCCTGGGGCTGGGCCAATTTAGACCCCTGGGAAATAATTTGAACAATCTTTGTAGAGTTCCACTAGAGGATGCTATGCCAAATATCTAAGCTCTAGGCCTTGTGGTTTCAGACAAGAAGATTTTTAAAGTTTTTCCTATATAAGTCTTTGTAAAATGAAGTGACCCCTGGGGCGGGGCCAATTATGACCCCAGGGAAATAATTTGAACAAGCTTTGTAGAGTTCCACTAGAGGGTGCTAAATGCCAAATATCTAAGTTCTAGGCCTTGTGGTTTCAGACAAGAAGATTTTTTTAAGTTTTTCCAATATAACCCAGCAAGCACAGGTATATCGGGCCAATATAGGCTTGATGATATCAGTTTATGTTATTGGTCCGATATATTCCCAATATAAGAATCCAACTGTATAGTGCAATTATATTGTGAAAATATGTTCCGTTCTATATTTTATTGATATTTGCCATATTTTCCGTCAAATTTTAGCGTCTATTTCTTATACTAATTCTCATTTTGAAAAGTCGGATCTTTCAATATCGGCCCAATTGCGGTGTGATATATGAACGTAAATCCAAAGATCGACAACTCTGCGGGGAGGGTGTCAGATACAGAAATGAAGAAGAAACGTTGGAAACCGGCAATTTTATGTTCTATATTTATTTTTAAAATTCGATCTGGTAAATAATTTAATATTGTGAAATTATTCGGACAAAAAATGTTGAACTTTTAATTAGTTTATTCTATTCATTCACTTCGGGACTAGCTGCGACGTATGCAGCACGAAATTTAAAATCACAATACTTTCAGTGATATACTGGATAATTGCCAGTAAGCTTTGAAATTATACTAAATCATTTATTGTAGTTCCTATTTTCAGTCATTTTTCTTTCCGTTTTATTATGTTACTTTTGCAGTAAATGTGCTGGCACATCAGTTTACAATTGTCACAATTTTTCGCGACTTTGTTCTATGCAAAATCAAAATAGGATTAGATAAAGTTTATTAAACGATTAAAGATTTTAGATGAGCCAAGTAAAAAGATCACATTTTATCTGATTTGTTGAATCATTGTGTAATTTTTTGCAAGAATGACTGTGCAGGGGAAAATGCTCTTTTCTAGAGCCGATAATGAAATTTGATGCCAAGCTGATATAGAAATCTGATGATGGGTTGATATAGAAATCTGATGATGGGTGGATATAAAAATCTGATGATGGGTCGATATAAAAATCTGATGACGGGCCAATATAAAAATCTGCTGATGGGCCGATGTCGATTTTATCTAGGAACAATATCGGCTTGATGTCGGAAAGTATGTTGGGCCGATATTACATCAACTTTGCAAGGCTGATTGTGGGCCGATATCTATTTCTGATGATGGGCCGATATTGAAGACAATATCGGTCCAATGTTGGCTCGATATATAATGCTTGCTGGGAAGTCTTTGTATAATGAAGTGACCTCTGGGGCGGGGCCAATTTTGACCCCAGGGAAATAATTTGAACAAGCTTTGTAAAGTTCCACTAGAGGGTGCTAAATGCCAAATATCTAAGTTCTAGGCCTTGTGGTTTCAGACAAGAAGATTTTAAAATTTTTCCTATATAAGTCTATGCAAAATGAAGTGACCCCTGGGGCGGGGCCAATTTTGACCCCAGGGAAATCATTTGAACAATCTTTGTAGAGTTCCACTAGAGGGTGCTAAGTGCCAAATATCTAAGCTCTAGGCCTTGTGGTTTCAGACAAGAAGATTTTTAAAGTTTTTCCTATATAAGTCTATGCAAAATGAAGTGACCCCTGGGGCGGGCCAATTTTGACCCCAGGGAAATCATTTGAACAATCTTTGTAGAGTTCCCCTAGAGGATGCTAAATGCCAAATATCTAAGCTCTAGGCCTTGTGGTTTCAGACAAGAAGATTTTTAAAGTTTTTCATTTCGGTTGCCATGGCAACCAGAGTTCTGCATGGAATTGATTTGTTTGAACAACTTTGGAAGAGCTTCATGCAAGGAACATTCCCGCCAAGTTTCAGCAAGATTTGCCCAGGAGTTCAGGAGAAGAAGTCGTTTGAAGAAAAAGTTGACGACACACGCACGGACGATGGACATCAGGCGATCACAAAAGCTCGCCATGAGCACTTCGTGCTCAGGTGAGCTAATAAAACAAACTTTGTAAACAAGAGGGCCATGATGGCCCTATATCGCTCACCTGAGTACAAAAGTACTCTCAGCTTCTGGTTTCAGACAAGAAGATTTTTAAAGTTTTGCCTATACAAGTCTATGTAAAATTAAGTGACCCCTGGGGCGGGGCCAATTTTGACCCCAGGAAAATAATATGAACAATCTTTGTAGAGTTCCAATAGAGGATGCTAAATGCCAAATATCTAAGCTCTAGGCCTTGTGGTTTCAGACAAGAAGATTTTTAAAGTTTTTCATATATAAATCTATATAAAATGAAGTGACCCCTGCGGCAGGGCCAATTTTGACCCCAGGGAAATCATTTGAACAATCTTTGTATAGTTCCACTAGAGAGTGCTAAATGCCAAATATCTAAACTCTAGGCCTTGTGGTTTCAGACAAGAAGATTTTTAAAGTTTTTCCTATATAAGTCTATGCAAAATAAAGTGACCCCTGGGGTGGGGCCAATTTTGACCCCAGCGAAATCATTTGAACAATCTTTGTAGAGTTCCACTAGAGGGTGCTAAATGCCAAATATCTAAGCTCTAGGCCTTGTGGTTTCAGACAAGAAGATTTTTAAAGTTTTTCCTAAATAAGTCTATGTAAAATGAAGTGACCCCTGCGGCGGGGCCAATTTTGACCCCAGGGAAATAATTTGAACAATCCTTGTAGAGTTCCACTAGAGGGTGCTAAATGCCAAATATCTAAGCTCTAGGTCTTGTGGTTTCA